>APFE030425849.1:232421-278308 GCA_000404065.3 Pinus taeda
CATCTAGAGTTTCAGATCCTTTAACAAATCTAAGATTAAGAGTTTTTGTTTTCTCAATCTCTTTTCTAAGTCCCACAATTTCACATTCTAACTTTTCATGATGTTTTTCCCTTTCAACCAGTTGAAATTGCAAAGTATCAATAATCATATTTTTCTCTTCTAAACAAATTTTGAGTTTAGAAATCTCTTCATAAAGACCTTCTTCATCTATAGCATCCTTAAAATCATCATCTTCAAAATCCATTAAAAGTCTATAATTATTACCTCATTCATCTTCATCACCATTTGAGAGTCCATCACTATCTTCATGAGTGTAGTAGCTTTTATTACTTACATTCTGTTTCTTGTTCCATCTAATAGGTTCCTTACCTTTGTCAAGCTTATCTTTATGAGGACACTTGGCAGTATAGTGACTGATTCTTCCACAAGCAAATCATTTGAAGGGTAACTTACCTCTGAATCTTCCAGCACCTCGTTGAAGGTTCTTGACAAAATTTGATTCTTCCTCTTCTTATGACATATGTCTTGACTCATAGTAATCTCCTTTACCTGAAGCCTTGAATGCAGCTTCTCTCCTATCTGATGGTCCTCCTTTCCTCATTTCATAAGCGGTTAGAATTTCGTGTAGCTGTGACATGGTAATTTTCTGAAGATTCTCCTTTTCTTCTATTGCAGAAACTTTTGATTCAAACTTAGAGGACAACTATCTTAGAACCTTTTTAACCACAACAACCTCTTTTATTTCTTCAACCAAGTTTTTCATACAATTAACAATCTCATCTATACGTAGAAAATAGTTAGCCACACTTTCATCATTATACATTCTGAGATTTTCATACTAAATTCTGAGGGTTTGAAGTTTTTCTCGTTTTACCTGTTCATCTCCTTCATAGCTCAGAACGATCTTGTCCCATATTTCTTTTACGGTTTTATACTGCATCACCTTGACAAATTCAGATTGCGATAAACATCCTAATAGAGTATTGACAGCCTTTGCATTTGTTTCAAAATGCTTCTTTTCAGCCAGATCTGTAGGAGTTGCTAAAGGAAAACTATACCCTATATCTATGATATTCTAGACTTCTATACCAAGAGATTGAAGATAGGCCGTGACTCTTACCTTCCATTAGACGAAGTTGGTCCCATCAAAAATTGGTGGCCTGATCAATGCTTCTCTCTCGTAGCTGCTCATGATGATAGATCTTCCTTCAGGTGATCAAGCTTCTTTTGAAGGACCTGCTCTGATACCAATTGTTGGAAATAATACTGAGAGGGGGGGTGAATCAGTATTATCTAGTCAATTATTTTCTTTTCAAACCCAGAACATATACGCTACTTCAGTTAGAGAAAACCATGCAACTACAGATAAGGTAACCCGCGTATACCATGCAGATTTATAAATTAATCTGTACATCAGAATCATATAAATAATAACCAGGAACAGTAAAATAGAGTAGAAGACAATCACACAAAAGAACACAAGATATAAGGTGGAAACCCAATGTGGGTGAAAGCCACCTGCTGCAATATGTCTCTATCTTTTCAATTAGAAACTTCTTTCTACAATGATTATGGATTGGTGCAGTCCTTTACGAGTACACAGGATACAACCTGCAGAGAGCTACAACCCTCTCTTTTCTTCCAGGGACCATGTTTCATAAATTTTCAGACTGGATCCAATCATCAAACAATCTCTTTTCACCAATTAGTACTGAATCAAATAAACACTTCTCCAATTGTTGTACCCAAAACATTGTAACAGTAATCACACACCAATTATGAACCCAGAACACTATAGCTAAACATTAGAAGCAGCTAAAATAAAATTCAAGAGACGTACGCTACTTCAATATTCAGAAACCTGCATGCATATGCTTCTGCATCGAGACCAACCAATGTATACGCTTCTTTTACTTCTGGAAACTGTGTGTATATGTGCCTTAGCTTCACTAAACCTGTGTACATATCTATAAAGGATAATTCACTCATTCAATCATTCAGACATTAGTTAACCCAGATTATCAGATTTATAGATCAAGCATGCATCACATATCACAGATCAAAATCATACACAGATACCACTATTCAAGCTTTAAGGTTTTGACCCATCAAGAGAACTTATTCTTCCTTTTTGTGCTCAAGTTCCTCCTTCATTCAAATCCAGATCTACACCATAACCCAACCACTAGTATTCTTGATCTAGGATGTTATCAGATTTTCAATAAATCAGATGATCCTTTGCCTAATGGTCTTCTTCCTCTTTCATAGTCTTGCCTTTCACAATACCACAGTCCAAAACCATAATAGATCAATACTAAGGACCCAATACTTGGGATCAACACATCAGAAAAGATACCAAGGTCCAAAACCGTAGGTTCAAATACCAAGGGAAAAATACCACGAACCAAAAATGAGATCTCCCACATGTCTCCACATGTACGCGCTTTTTCTCTACATGAAAGTGCATGTATACGCATACGCGACTTTTGAATGACTACCCTGCATGTATATGCACCTTTGTCACAGAGAACCTGTGTATATATTTTTCTTTCATTTTGAGACCCTGAACTGAGATTTGTCACCAGAGTGAGTTGCCATCAAGGACAACACCTATGCCATAGCACCAAACCTGCCAAACTTGTGCCATTATGCCAATAGATATTGCAACAATAGGGTAAAGGTGATAGAGGTGATGAGTACCACCTCGTAGCAGATGGCTTGGTGAGATTCAGGAACATGATATATGTACCCTATAACATTGAGCTCAATAACATTATCTTGTGGGAGTTTCATTTCAAGCCATATTCAGGCCAACTAGGATACCAAAAGACTTTGGCCATTGTTAAGAAGTTATACTATTGGTCAAATATGAATAAATAGGTGGTTGAGTTTGTTGTAAAGTGTTTACACAGTTAGCAAGTGAAAGCAGAGTGTAAGCATCCAATTGGTCTATTGTAGCCTATTATGATTCAAGAATGGAAATGGGACGTCATTTCCATGGACTTCATTATAGGGATGTCAAGGACATCGAAGAAACATGATTCCATCCTGTATGTGGTTGATAAGATAAGCAAGGTAGATCACTTCATTGCAGTGACATCTACTAATTCAGTTAGTGAGGTAGCTCAGATCTTCATCAGGGAGATAATGAGGTTACATGGTGTTCCCAAGAAGGTTGTATTAGACAAAGATTCCAAGATCACCTCCATGTTTTGGAAGGACTTTCTTGTGCGCTTGGGGTAGAGTTAACTTTTATTACAAATTATCATCTATAGACAGATGGACAGATAGAGAGGGTTAACATGATTCTTGAGGACATGTTGAGGATGTATGTCATGCATCAACAAAGGAAGTGGGATGAGTAGATTCCATTGGTAGAGCTTTCGTATGATAATGGGTATCAATGATCCTTGAGGATGAGTCCATTTGAGGCTCTCTATGGGTGGAGTTACAATGGTCCCATTAGTTGGATTGATCGAATGAATAAAGTGCTAATTCGAATGGATATGTTGGCTAAGATATAGCAGGAAATGCAAGTTATCAAAAGTAATTTAAAGGCAACACACAATAAGCAAAAGAGTTACGTAGATCAAAACAAAGCATTCAAGGAGTTTAAGGTTGGGGAGCATGTCTACCTTCACATCAAGGCCAAGAGGATATCCTTGAGGATTGGGTCATGTTCCAAGATGGAGCCTCATTGTTGCAGGCCTTTTGAGATCCTTGAGTGGATTGGACTAGTTGCCTACAGAATTTTACTACCACTAGTAGTGAAATTCCATGATGTTTTCCATGTTTCATTTCTTAATATTTATGTCGATGATTTTTTCCATGTTTCATTTCTTAAGAGTTATATCGATGATGTTTTCCATGTTTCATTTCTCAAGAGATATGTTGATTATGTTGATCATGTGGTTCATTGGTTTTTATTGCAAGTGGAAACAGAGGTAGAGTTGTAGCCAGAGCCATAATACATATTGTAGTGGAAACAACTCATGCTTTGAAGCAGAGCAATAGAGTATGTTAAAGTGTAATTAAAGCACTTTGGACTCAATGCAGCTACATGGGAGATAGCTAATTAGATTTGGGCTTTGTATCCTTCCTTATTTTTTAGTTAACCCTATGAGTTTCACACACACACACACCACACATACATACATATATATATATCTATATCTATATAATCTTTATATATATATATATATATATATATATATATATATATATATATTATATATATATATATATATTATATTATATAATATATATATATATATATATATATATATATTATATATATATATATGTTTGTACATATGTATGTATGTATGTCGTTGGAAATATCGTATCAATATGTGTTATAAAGATCCAATAAGAAATATGTTTATCATGTTTGTTATGTTGGTCATGGTTTTCAATAGTTATTTATTGTAAATATTGCATTGAGATATGTTATAAATCTCCATAGGTCGTATGTGTTATTGGTTATATGTGTCATTCAACACCGATGATAGTGTTCTTCCAAGGGGGAGGGGTTTGTAACATTCCCTAGTTGATTTTCCACGTAAATAGAATAAGACCAAGGTCATGGGACACATATTCCAAGCTGAATGTTGGGAAAACATTGTAGTGGGCATGCTTATGGTTTATTAATGGCTATGGAAATTGGTAGAGGCATTGGCAAAGGAAAAGAGGCAATAATTGGCATTTAATTAAGGAAATAAAGGAAAAAACAAGAAAAGGGGTATGAAGAGACTCAAATATGCATGTAAAAGAAATAATAGAGAAAATGAAGGAAAATACAAGAAAAATGAGACATCAATGATAAAAAGACACCAAAGAAACAATTCACAGCTTTTTCCAGTTTAGCTTTATTTCCATTCTTTTATACTCTTACACTCTTGCGCATTTAGAGCATTATTGAAGCATTCTAGCATTCACATAGACATGGAGAAATCAACCAAAGAACAAGAAAGGAATTGGACGATAGTGGAAAAGAACGCTGGATCAACAACTACAACAAGGATACTTTGTAGGTAAAAGGTTGCATTTGTGATTTCTTTGCTGGTTTCCAGATGCATGGTAATTCCATGTGTTTTTTTGGGTATTTTGTTGTCATTGGCATGATATTTGCATGGATTGGCAGTGGTTTCAACCTTGCTTTTCCATTTCTTGGATATCCATGGTTTTGTGGGTGCCTTGCGTTGGCTTGAGCTTTAGATGGTTGGTAGAATTTGAATCCTAGTCAAGTGGTCTCAGGAAATTCCCAAGGGTTAAGGGTGGAGATGGGATTTCTATTGGAACTCTTGACAAAATGGTGGAGACATGAATATTCCTCTAGATCCAGTAGAGAAAGTTGGAGGCATCCTAGCTTGTCTTGGTTTTAGTGACTTTTGGACTGGTTTAGGTGAAATCACTGTGGTTAAGGGTTGAGGCAATTTGGCCTCTCAAAGCCATGGTTGGTTATATTTTGGTTTAACCCATAAATACCACATGCATGCTTGGAAAATGGCATGGGGGTCATTGGCTAATAAAGAGATTTGGTTCAACCCAATCTATCATTGAGTGGTATGTGGAAGCCCCTAAATTGGTTGGATTTTGCATATGTTAACATAATATGTTTTCTTTTTGTTATTAATGAGAAATTGTATTGATTATTATGGTGATCTTATGGCTTGTTTTCACAGTTTATATTTTGGTTATATGTTAGGTATATGCATGGTTATATAATGAGTTCTCTCTAAGGCTCTTGTTCATGATTTGACAAGTGATTGAATGATTGATGTATTCATGGTCTAACAAGTGTTGTTGCATCTATATTCAGAGGGCATTAGACCTTCTTCACAATTATCTGATGTAGTTCAAAATTTTATGATGAAATATTCATTCATGACTTGTAGATTCTATTCTTATCATATGTTGGATGAAATGAGTATAATGTATTAGGCATGTCTAGTTCAATATATTTCTCAAGTTTTTAATGGTTGGCATTATTATCATCTTAGTTATGTTTCTGGAAAGTTATAGATAGTTCTGGGCAGTGGTCTGAAGGCTATCCTAAAAAAGTGGAATAGATCTCACCAATGCATGCAAAAAACTAGGGATTTTGGGTCATAACCACATGGATATAGGATTTTGGGTGTGGTTATAGCCTCCTAGTTGCATGGATGTTATGTTATTGGTGTGTTTGTGGAGTTAATCTAGAGAAAATGAGTTCCAACTTAGGGATTGACCACCTGGGGTGGTTGTCAGGCTCTTGAGTGGTTTGTAGGCCCTAGTTCCATAACTTGAAATCGGAGTTCATGTAATGTCATAGTGACACAAAACTCATGTTTACCCCACAATGATTGTAAAAGTAGGTAAATGTGTGAAGGGGTGTTACAAGTGTTAGAAGCTTGCATATGGTTTGATTTTATTTTTCGGCATAGTATTTTTCCTTTTATGTAATTGTGTTTTCTTTTAAGATTGATTCCTACAAAGGATAAGCTAAGTCATGTCAACAAGGAAACTTGGTACAACAAGTTCTTAGTAGCTTAACGAAATCTAATTACATGACATATATTACCTTGAACTTGTTTTGTTTCTCCCTTTTTCATTTATTTCTTTAAAAAATGTTTTTCATTGTTTGATGTTTTGAGAAACCCCCCATACAGTAATTATTATGCTGGTAGGATCTACCAACTAACAGAAGAAGGGGGTTGAAAATATTTATAGGAAATGTTACCCCAAGAGATCTCTTGAATCTTTAGCCAAGGAATATATGAAGAGAAAATCATAATAGCCCCTAGGAACATAACTTCACCTCAATGAGAAAACATAGGGTAGGGAATTCATGAGCACCATACAAAATAAGATCTAGAATATCATGAGAAATATCAAGAGGAAAATCCAAGAGTCCTCCTTGATCATCCTAGCCAATATTTGGAAGAAACAAAAGAGATAAGAAATAGTCAATGGAGATAATATACTCGAGCCTAATATCAAGGAGTTTATTTTGTATCTATCATAAGATCCTTCATGATTTTGAGACCAAAATCATCAAGCCTTGCAAAACCTACATGCCATGATAAAGGATGACATGAAAATAGCTTCTAATGAATCACATAACCAAGAATATGCAATAACATTGAAGCTTGGTTCCAAACAACCATCAACATGCAAAATTTCTCCCTCATTCAACAACTCCTAACACCATATTAGTTCAATAAGTTGGTATCTCATACTTTGATATGCCTTAAATCCTACTTCTTAAATATGAGTATGGGCACATTTATTATATTTTTATGCATGTGGCTTCATCAGATGTATGCATACACTTGAGAAGATTCTATATTTTCGAGTAGTGTAGGACAATAAATAACTAAATACTAAATATAAAACAAATTCTAACTATGAAAACCAAGAAAGTGACACAATTAGACAATGTCTTTGCTTGAAAATTGGGTTATTGGTGGGAAAAGTCCTCAATAATCTATGCATTATGTTGTTAATCCTCTGAAAAATTTTCCAACTCTTATATATTATTGTGTTATTTGATGTGGATGAATCAAGGCCCTTTTGTTGATGGGTCCTAACCCATAAAAAACATCACATTATTTGGGCTCAAGGGTAGAGACTCCTTCCATTACTTTGAAGCATGCATTCATCAAAATTAGGTTCCCTCACTGATGGTAGTGGGAATACATCAATTTCCATTGATTTTCAAATCTTGTAGGAAACAAAACCTCAACACATTCATTTTTTATAGGAAGATGTATTGAGGTTCCTCAATAATCATTGAAATCACTGGCGAGTTGTCTCACATTGGTTAATGACATGAATTAATGGTTTGTAATCCAATGGTCTCTTTCCATGATCGGTTGTAGAAAATTCATTTGCATGGAAGAGTATTGCACCATCGACTGAGGATTCAACTAAAATTTTGTAAAGTTTTCTACAATCATTTATTGTAGTGGCTACAACCACCCTCCAAAACTTTTCCTTAGCTTCGTTTTGAAGCCTCGATATCAACCATCCTTAGCAACATCTCTTGCACCGATAGGTACTTATGATTCAGTTGAGTTTATGTGGCTTATCATCTTATGTTTACTAGCTCGTTTCCCTTTCACCCTCAAGCTGATATTCCGTGACTTGGTTATCAAGTCGTTCTTGTGCTCACTCGGACAACTGTGAAAAAATTGAGGGAAACCAGCCTTTCTCCTCTCTAGAATTATGCAGAGCATCAAGGCAGCATGCCTCTCTCCAGAAATGCATAGAGAAAGCAAGCAACCTTCCCTCTGAAAATTGCACAGAGCAGCCCATCACTGGACCTACACTCAAAATTTGCATAGATCTCACTGACAGCTTGGACATTAGTCCAGAAATTGTCCACAGCCTAAGAGGCAGCCAAAGCCACTCAACCGAGAAAATTTGCAAAAGTCACTCTAGGGCTTGTAGTTTGTTTCATGTTCTCCCCAGTTAACCAGTCCCCTCCATGACTGAGTAATCTTTCTTTGCATGCATGGGCTTCTTTTTCCCAAAAAAGAAAAAAAGGAGAAAGAAAAAAACATCCCTAGATTTTAGGGAACTATTTTTAGAAAATGGAGGTTACATGCAAAAGCCATTTTATAAACCTCCAACCAAGTGTCATTTTTTCCTAGATTTGTGGCATGTGCGTCATAAGCCTCGATGTCATCAAAATTATTTATTCAATTCTTCAGAGCTCACTATTCACTTCAATCTTGGAGCTCTAGCATTCCCCATCACATCTAGAAACCTTAAGCGCACTCAGCTCAGTTTTTTCCTCGTAAGTCCACTTTTCATGTCTTTTGCTATTTTTCTGTCACTTTTTGTATTTCGATTCATGTGAGTGTTGTTTTCTTGGTTTCATTGAATGTGTGTTGTCATTTTCATGCATGTTATCTTGTAGAAGCATTGTTTCAAGTTTTTCGTTGCATCTCATTACTGTCAAATGCACGACATTGTTTCTATACTTACAGTTGCCATTACATCAACTTACTTCACACACTTACTTGTTTTTCTGTTTATTGAATCATGCGTTGATTGTTTGCATGCATGTTCATTCACTATTTTCTGCATTCATCTTCACACATGCATTCAACCTTTACATTTTTTCAGTCACCCGTTGGCGAGTTTGGGCTTGCTTGGCCCAAATCTTTCCTTGCCCAGCTTGCACTCCGTATTTCTGAGAGTGAAGGCCATGACTTAATCCCCAGAGTTACACAAATATTGCCTCACGTTGGCCTCCCAATCTTGCTTTGTACAATTCTAAGAGGTAGTGCTTGTTGGCCCTGGGAATTCCGCAGATAGAGTTTGATTGGGTTGCATTCACGCTGACTGAAACCACACATTGTGTAGTTTCAGACCTCAATAAGCAAAGATGGACTGTGCTCTGTACATTTTTAGCAGTCAAATAGCCCATTGATAGTCCAGAATATGTTTTGTGTAGTTCACATAGTCAGTCTCCCAACCTCCCTATGAAAATTACACAAATCTTCTAGTGAGTCACCCAGGTGTGTTGAGTGTCAGTCCTCAAGTTGTTTTGGTTTTCAACTGACACTGCGCATGCCATTTGTGTTGCTCTGCCCTCCAGTATCACAAGTTTTCATGAGTCTCTCAGTAGTACAGGTACAATGGCTTCCAAGAGAGCAGGGTCAAAGAAAACCGTTGAGAGTGCAACTAGAGATGCAGTTGAGCAAGTGTCTATGAGCTTACCCATCTATGAAGACACTAAGTTGTTCATAGACATGGAAGTCAAGATGAAATGGCAGGACACCAATGACATTTCAGGCACATTTTAGGAGAATGTGGAGGATCGCAGAGGCTATGTCAACAGGCTATGTCAACATACACAAGTTTGGCTTGTACCAGATTGTATGGAGGTATCTCGCATTTCCATGCGCGAATAAGATCCACTGGATTGTCTCGCATACTAATCTAGAGAACATGGTCTTGAGCAATGCCAGTGGAATAAAACTTTCTACCTTGAGGGGAAATGAATTTCAGGTGATGTATTATTTTCCGCAACCGGTGGTTTCAATGGGTACACACTTCACCTAACCTACTATCAATGCAAACTCAAGAGGCATATTGAAGAGTTGGGTGAAAGAGCCATCCAAGTTTAGGACAACACCCAACCAAGTGTACAAGATGAGGATATTATGGAAGGAATATGATATCTTGGTCATCTTCTCATGCCTCTTATATGGCCAAGAGAGTACAAAATCCTTCCTGTCGAGTTGGGTGATTGTGTTAGATCAACTGGAGAATGAAGGAGGACCATAAAATTGGTCCAACATGTTGCATCTCTGACTGAAGGAACAAGCAATAGAGGCTTGACATCTACCCAAGGGTCAGCAAGAAAATAGTTTTATGTTCGATTACATACTTGAAGCAATCTGTGCCTGTTAGCATTTTCCAGTCATGGGTTGAACATGGACGCCTTCAAAAACCTCTTTTCACACTTATTGCAGGTTCTTCTGCAATTGTAGCTTCCATGGAGTTATTATACAACTATTAAACCACTTTGTCACCGTGGTGTGCATGATGATATTTGAACGGGATCCACATTGCATGTGCAGGAAGTAATGGAGGCATTGGTTGACATAGAAGAATGGTATGCCCCACCCATTGGCACTTTCATCTATATGTACAGTGCAATAAGGCTTCACGTTTTTTACCAATGTTTTCCATCAATAAGTTTTTCATGCAAGAGGTTGCATACCACATCTCGACAAGGTTGTCAGCAAGACTACACAAGAGGAAGAAGGTACCTTAGCCCACTCTTCCTTTGTGGATAGGGTTGTATTAGATCCATAATCTCAATCATGCTAAGGTTGAGATAGATAAATTCAATAGATTCATCTTCGGCACTAGAAGTTTCAATCCAGATGACCCACATTCCTTAGTCAAGGAACACTATGCGAGAATTTATCATCCTTGGATCCACAGGGTGTGTCATTGGCCCGAGGAAGACCCATGGATATATTGTTATAACCTCTCAAGGCTCAATGAACTGGTCAGAATGGTTGTAAATTAGTCAACAGTGCAGAAGATAGCAACATCTTAGAGAGAAGCATCATCAGCAATAACATAGGGTAGCAGACCTATGCTTGAAAAAGGTAAGAGGAAGTTTGCTAACAGTTAAGAGGCATAGCAAAGCTTCAAGTTCAAAGCAGATCTAGTTTTATTAAGAGAAGATTTGGAGATTGAGGCAAAGAGGCAGCAACACGATAGAAGGATCACGCAAAGATATTGGGGGAAGCAAAAGCTAGAGGAGGAAGAAAAGGAGTTGCAAGAGTTGAAGTAACAACTTAGAGAAGAACAAGAGCTGCGTAGAAGAGAGAAGGAAGCGAAACAGTTATAGGTAGAGCAATAGGTTCTTCATGCACACATCGATGAAGTTATTCCCATATAGGCTATTGATTCATCTGAACATGTAGCACATAGCAGATAGGCTGAGTAGTCACAGGAGTAAGACTTTACTCAAGAGATTGAACAAATGCTAGAGTAGATGCATAAGGATGTGGCTCAACTAGAGTTTGATCAGGACATTGACCTCATGCCTTAGAACCAAGAGGTCACCCCACTAGATTCACCAGATCTAGGAGGAGAGAAACTCCCAAGCAGTCAAGGAGACACTTAAATCCTTGAGGACAATCTAGAAGTGGATGTGCACAACATATCTTTTGAAGAATCGCAACACGGAGTTGTACAGTCATGTAGAGTACCCAATCCAAATGTCTATGTATCTCCTATGTAGTTTGAAGAATGAGTGATCATCTTCGATGTATGTAGACATTCAGCTACATTGGCTAATGATACCAAGGAATATGTTGAAGCTAGAAACTCTAGTATTAGATTCTTGATAGCTGAGAATGAGCGCACGGCTAAGGAGTTACAAGAGGGAAAGCAGGGAGAAGAGCAAGTTACAACATATGCCAGAGTAGAGTAGAAGAAAGAGATACTTGATGAACTATCATCTCTCAAGGCAGTCATGTAGAAGCTCTAATTTAGTTTCGATACTATGCATAAGTCAATTGTCCATCTTAATGGTTGGTAGTAATGTTGTGCTAGGAGAGCACATATCTTTTCAGGCATACAAACTACTATTGATCACATGAAGATATGGACAATGAGGTAAAAAGGAGCCCCATTACACTTTCCAAAGATGATGAAGCCAAAGGTAGTGGAGTTGAAGGCACGAATCCGGAGTTAGATCTAGAACTATGACGAACTCCCATAGCTCATCACCAACTTACAGGCTTCACATGCACGAGTGTTCAAGAGCATGAATATAATTTTGCATGCGCATGTGATCCCATGCATTAGCAAACTCACTTTAGCAAAGAGCCAAGTCTGACTAGAGCTAGACATGTACTTTGATCAGCTAATGCGCATAGCCACTAGTGCAGACTTGAGGATGAATGTAGACACCATGCATTAGTATGTCATTGGTCCAGCTGCACTCAACACCATGATGCACATTCTATCTGATGAGTTGGACAGAGGTGCCAAATGAATGTACTTGGATGCAATGGAGGTAAGAGTTTTCTTTCAGAAGGATGTCACCACAAAGTATGCAGACGCTATAACAGACTACCAATCTTGGCATCAATTCACCACCATCGATCATCGAGATGATGTCAAAGAGTTAGTCTTCCCACAACTGTTTGAGTCTTAGTGATGCATTATGTGGCTTACTCAAGCCCATTTTTGTGTCACGTGGGTACATGTGCAGATTGTAATGTAGACATGTTGTAAAAGTGAAAGACCAAGTGTCAATAGTAGAATGTAACAGTCATGTGTAAGTTAAAGAGCCATGAGGGTAGGTGAAGACTCATAAAGGGGAATGTCAAGGGTCACCCCACCCTTTGATATTTATAGAACCTCATAACTCATTGTAAAGGATTTTTGGAGCCAAGATTCCTATAGGTATAACTTAGAGAAAGCTTGGAGTGTATTGTAATGAGCCTTGGCTTCTCCACAGTGCAGAGTAGTACATCTCTTTGGAGGAGCAAGCAACAATGACTGTAATGTTCTGCTATCAGGGCTAGTGGTTGTCATGGTTGTATGTATGATTGGATATTTCACTCTTTTAATATAATAGAGCCAACACGTTTCATGCATATATTGTTATTGTAGTTCACCTATCCTGGTTACTCTAATGATGTATGTACTTGTAATTTACGCATGTATGTATGGAATATTTTGTATGTGTTTATATGAATCTTATTTAAGCATGTTGTTGGTATAATGCATAAATTTGAATCATCAACTATTCTACTTTCCATCTCGTGGTGTCTTTCTACTCGTGTGTTCCCTTCAAGTTTTGTTTTATCATAGGTTTCTAAGGGGTGCACTTTTCCCACCTTCCTTGTGTTAGAGGCTTTCATGCACCTTCCTTGACTTACTACAAGGCCACACCCTTGCTACCAACAAGGAAATCTTACTTACCTCTGTGATCAACCACAATCAAGATGATACCATACTACCCACTATTGTGACTCCTACTCCAAATGATCTAAGGTCTAGTTGGGACTTCTTATAGGGGAGATCCCCTAACATGTTGGCGGGTCCAATGCCATCAACATTTTTGGTGCTAGAAGGAGGCCCGGATGACAAGCTGAGTCCTCACATCCTATTTTAAATCTTCGCAAATATTTTATGGAGGTTGTTGTAGATAACCCTCTGTGATGTTTGTCTAATGCACATTCCTTTGAGGTCATGAAGGAGTTCTTCGATCACTTATTAGAACTCACATATGATGGTGAAGGCAAAGTGGCCTAGCCTGAGCACTTACATGAATTTCTCACATTCTTGGGGAACAAGGAATATTTTGATGAAGTAGAGGTCAACATCCTAGTTGCATACACACTTCGTGAATCCTCGGAATAATGGTGCCGCAAATTGCCACCCAATTGCATGCACTTATTTAAGTAGTTCAGTGATCTAGTCGGGTATGTTTCCCATCATTTTGATCCTTAAGTTCTTGATAAAAAATTATTAAAAGAATGGAAGGCCCCACATGAAATGCCTATGGATTTCTAGAAGCGCTTCCATCTACTCATGTTTGAAGATTTGAAAAGTGAGATGAAATTCCAATATCTTATGGACAAATTTGAATATTGTTGTCATAAATCAATCTTTCCAAAAGTGAAGAAAAATTTCAAACCCCATTCACCATACTTTGGTGATCGAGATATGTAATCACAAGAAGACACAGTGGTTGTCACAAGTGACTGTCTACCTTCCCTTCATTAAAAATCTCCAACCCCATAGAGTAATGTGGGAGAGCATGCACACACGATTATTTGACTGGTACATGATTCCATCCTCACTACTCTTGATTTTTGCATAGATTTGGTTGGGAAGACCATGGGTTGTCATATGAACTTGCTACCTCAACCTCTATCTCCAAGTTCTATTGATCCTCTAGGTTGCATTGTCTTATGTTTTTCCATTCTGGACTCTAAACCTATAGTGAACAAGTATTGAGCCATCGATGGAGTTGATGTTAGACAACAAACCTACTTTATAATTTATGATGGTTATGATAGAGGATTTGAGCATCAACCTATACTGAAGGATGACCTCCTTCAATCCATTCCTCCTCCTCTTTTTCCTAACATCTTTGGTGACTCTGTTATTTTTTATTTTCGTTGTGTAAATCCATCCTTGGATGCATCTATTTCTGATCATTCGTAGGATACACTTAATGTCATTCCATCATTTGACAATGGAAATGACAAATATTTCATGGAAAATCAACTTTATTTTTCATCTACCTTTCCTAAAACCCAAAGGGAGAACATCATTGCTTCTCATCTACCCCTCTGTATGACTTATCAGATCATAAGGATGCCAAGGAACTCTTTCATTTTTCTAATCGTAGATATTGTGATCTCTTTACTCCTATACTCAATCACGATGTTGATTCTATTATTGTTGATCTTTCAAAGCCACCTATTTAGGATGATCTATAAGTCGATTAATTTGAAATGTTGCATGTTGTCGAGGCACTTCAGCCTGAGCTGATGGTTATGTCAAGCCCTTACTATCCTAAGGTTAGTTTCACTTTCAATCAGGAAATTATTGAACTACCCAAGGCTCCTCATCACTTATCTGTATGAATTGAAGATCCATCCAACACACAGATTTTGCTTCCTCCACCAAAATCGCCTGATCTTATCGCTCATGCATTCGAGGAATAATACCTAGCAAGAACACTTGTAAGACATAAGTTATCCCTATTTATCATGTTTTCTTGCTTGTCATAGTCAATAGAGTGAATATCCTTATCATCTGCATGCAGTGTATCACAGCAACATGGTAAGTCCATAGAGTGCTTTTCTTGTGCTTACACTCTTTTCTTTTATGTTGACACATTTAAACTCGAAGTGTGTTGGTATTCATTGTTATATTTTCATGTTTGCTAGTCGGCTTGACTATGCTTTTCGTGAACCATGCCTTCACCAACATGGGCCAACCAATGTGTTGGTTGCTACAATGGAAATATCAATTCATGTGAGCAAATCCATGCATTGTTAGCTTAGGAGTAGGAATAGTGTTTTCTTTATTTTTTGTTTGCTTGCATGCATGTTTTCTTTCTTGCATTGCTTTTCTATTTTCCTGCTTGCCTACTTTGCTTACTTGCTTTACTTTTGTATTTTCTTCTGCTCTTTGCTTTGTTGTTTTTTTGCTTGTTTACATCTATAGGTGAGTTTTGCATGAAACCATGTGTGACTCTTAAGACACAAAGGGTAAAGTAAAATAGGACTTGTACAACTACCAACACTTGGTGATCTATTTTTGTCTCTCTTGGCGCTAAACTTGTTGTCTTCAATCAATGATACACCAATGGAAAATACATTCTGTTCGAAGTGAATCTTGGTGAAAACACAACACTTGGATTAACTAGTACCACCTACCCTAGTCGGTTGTTTTTGGGTTAATCCTTGTCACCTCAGTCAAGTAGAGTAAGGTGAGGAGGAAAACCTTAACAATTATGTCAAAGGTATATATGAAATACTTCTTTGAAGAAACAACCTCTTCTACTCTCAATAAGTCAAAATCCCTCTTCCGCCTCTTAAATAAATAATTACCTATGCACAGTTCTTGAAAATCTTTGAAAAAAATAAAAAAAATGAAAATGTGAATTTTTTTGAAATAAAATGAATAAGGAAAAAGAAGAGAAAGGTTTCCTTGGTAGAAATGTGATGCAAGTAACTTTGTCAGGGTACTGACTAGGCTTGCTAGTAGTAGAGTGATGCTTGTGTTTCTGTGTGACTCCTTTGGGGGTACTATCTAGGCTTGTAGGTAGTAGAGCAACATCGGAGATGAAACTTAGACTCTAGCAGTAATATTACTTGTGCACCAATATACCCGTCATCCCCGATCGAAAAAACTAAGTTGAACTAGCTTGGAATGTCTCCTGATTGATTAAGAGCATGAAAGGTGCTACATAGTTTACTCAAGCTAGCATGGAAACCATGATAATCAGAGAACCAAACAATACTTCTATAGGAGTTAAACTTGCTTTTCATGAAACAAGGTTTATTCAGAGAGTTGGAGTTTTACTAGTGTGTCACCAAGTGTTTTAGTGGCTACAACCACCCTCTAAAATTTTTCCTTAGCTTCATTTTGGAGCATCCCTACAAACTATCCTTAGCAGCATGTCTTGCACTGACATGTACTTATGCTTAAGTTGAGTTTTTATGGCTCAGTAACTTGTGTTTGCTAGCTTGTTTTATTTTCACCTGCAAGCTAACATTCTATGACTTGGTAATCAAGTGGCTCTTGTGCTTACTTGGACAACTGCATAGAACTGGAGGGTAACCAAACTTGCTCTCCATAATTGCGCAAAGCATCAAGGAAACTTGCTGCTCTTAAGAAATATGTAGAGCAACTATGCAACCTTCCCTATGAAAATTGTACATAGCAACCCATCAATGGGATTTCTCTCAAAAATTTTACAAATCTGGCTTACAGCCTTGGCTTTAGTTTAGAAAGTGCGCATAGCTTGAGGGGCAACCAAAGCCACTTAGCCCAGAAACTATGCAGAAGTCACTCCAGGGCTTGTAGTCTATTGCATATGCTCCCAAGTTAATCGATCCCCTCTAGGACTAAGCAATGTTGCTTTGTATTCATGGGTTTTTTTCCCAAAAAAGAAAAAATCCAAATTCATCCCTATATTTTATGGATCTATTTTTAGAAGCTAGAGGTTACATATAAAATTTGTTTTAGAAACCTCACGTCAAAGTGTCTTTTTTTCGTAGATTTGTGGCATGGGCGTCATAAGCCTCAATCTTATCAAAACTATTTATTCGACCCTTCAAAGCTCAATTTTCACTTCAATCTTGGAGATATGGCATTCCCCATTGCATCTAAGAACCTTCGACACACTGATCTCATCTTTTTTTTGGGTAAGTACGCTTTTCATGTCTTTTGCTACTTTTTTGTCGCTTTTTATATTTCGGTTTGTGTGAGTGTTATCTTCTTGATTTCATTGAATGTTTGTTGTCGTTTTAACACACATTATATTATAGAAGCATTGTTTCAAGTTTCAATTGCATCTCACTACTATTGCATGCATGACACTGTTTCTGCACTAACGGTCATCGTTATGGTGACTCGCTTCACACAGTTAATTTTTTTCCCATTTATTGAATCCTCCACTCACTATTTTCATGCATGTTAATTCACTCTTCTCTGCACTTATCTTCGTACATGCATTAAGCCTTTACATGTTTTGAGTCACTCGTTGGCGGGTCTGGGCTTCCTTGGCCCGTACCTTTCCTTTCCCGCTCGCACTGCAAATTTTTGAGAGTGAAGTCCATACCTTCCTCCCAGGAATTGCATAGACCTTGCCTCACACAAGCCTCTCAGTATTGCTCTATGCAATTTTGAGAGGCAGTACCCTGTTAACCCCGAGAATAGCTTAGATGCAGTTTGACCGGGTTGTAGTCATGTTGACTGAAACTACACATTACGTAATTTCATTCCTCCATAGGCAAAACTAGATTTTTCTATAAGTCGTTTCAGTAGTCAGTGAGTCCACTGATGGTCTAGACTATGTTTTGAACATTTTTGGCAGTCAATCTCCTAGCCTCCCATTGAAAATTGTGCAAATCTTCTAGTCAGTCACCCACATGTGTTACACGTCAATCCTCAAGTTTTTTTGGTTTTCAATTGACATTGTGCTTTCCATGAGTGTTTCTCTATCTCTAGGTATCACAGGTTTTTGTCAGTCTCTTAGCAGTAAAGATACAATGGCTTCCAAGAGAGCAGGGTCAAAGGACACCGTTGAGGATGCAATTGGAGAGGTAGTTGAGAAAGTGACTATGATCTTGCCCATCTATGAAGGCGCTAAGTTTTTCATAGACAATGAAATCAAGATGAAATGGCATGACATCGATGACATATTTTCAAGAGAATTTGAGGAGAATCTAGAGGATCAAGTCTATGTCAACATGCACAAGTCTGGCTTGTACCAAATTACATGCAGGTATCTTGTGTTTCCATGCATGGACATGATCCAATGGATTGTCTCGCATGTTGATCTAGAGACAATGGTGTTGAGTAGTTTCAATGGAACAAAACTTCTACCTTCAGGGAAAAGGACTTTCACATGATGTATCATTTTCCACAGATGGTGATTACAACGGGTACACCGTTCACTAGACCCAATAGTAGTGCAACCTCAAGAGGAATCTTCAAGAGCTAGATGAAAGAGTTGTCCAAGTTCAGGACAACACCCAACCAAGTGTACAAGATGAGGATACTACGGAAGGCATATCACCTCTTGGTCATCTTTGCCTATTGCTTATACACCCAAGGGAGTACCAAAATATTCCCACAGAGTTGGGTGATTGTGTTCGATGAATTGTGGAATGAAGGAATACCTTTCAATTGGTTTGACATGTTAGTTGTATGGGTTAAGGAAAAAGTAATAGAAGCCCAACATCGTCCCAAGTGTCAGCAAGCAAAGCTTTTCATGTTCGCTTACGTACTTGATGCAATCTCTCCAGGTTAGCAATTCCCAGGCTTGGGTTGGGCATGGACACCTTCAGAAACCTTTGTGCACACTTACTCTAGGTATTTCTCTGAATGCAGCTTTTGTGGACTTATTATACAACTATCATACCACTTTGTCACCCCAATGTATATGTTGATCTTTGAGCAAGATCTGCCTTGCATGTCGTAGACATCAATGGAGGAATTGGTTGACATAGTAGATTCATATGACTCACTCCTTGGCACCTTCATCTAGATGTATAGCACAGAGAACACTCCGCATTTTTTGCCGAAGTTTTCCATGCATAAGTTGGTCATGCAAGAGGTTTCATACCACATCTCACAAGGATTGTTAGTGAGACTGCATAGGAAGAAGAAGGCACCTTGGCCCTCTCTTCCTTTATGGATCAGGTTGTACGAGATCAATAATATCAAGCATGGTGAGACTGAGATGAAGGAATTAAAGAGATTCACTTTCGACACCAGAAGTTTCAATCCATATGACCAGCATTGCTTAGTGAAGGAACACTGTGTGAGAGTGTATCATCCTTAGATCCATAAGGCATGTCATTGGATTGAGGAAGACACATGGAGATATTTATATAACTTCTCAAGGCTCAATGAACTGGTCACAATGGTTGTAAAGTGGTTATAATTGTAGAAGGAAGCAACATCTTAGAGAAGAATCATCAGTAGCAATAGAGGGCAGTAGACCTACACTTGGCAAAGGCAAGAGGAAGTTTGTGGAAAATGTAGAGGCAAAGAAAAGCTAAAAGTTCAAAGTAGATCCACTTGTGTTAAGAGAATATTTAGAGATTGAGGTAAAGAGGTGGAAATGCTACAGAAGGATCACCCAAAGGGAGAGGGAGAAGGAAAAGCTGGAGGTGGCAGAAAATGAGTTACAGGAGTTGAAGCAGCAACTTAGGGAAGAACAAGAGATGCGTAGAAGAGAGAAGGAAGTGTAGTAGGAATAGGAATAGCAAGAGGCACAAAATTGACACATTGATGAAACTGTCCCCATACATGTTATTGATTCATTTGCATAGCTAGCACATAACAAATAGGGTTAGAAGTCACAGGGGCTTAACTTTTCTCAGGAGATTGAAAATATGCTAAAGAAAATGGATACGGATGTGGTTCAACTAGAGTTAGATTAGGACATTGACCTCATGTGTCAAAACCAAGAGGTAACACCACTGGCTTCACCAGATCCTGGAGCAGAGAGAGTCCTAACTAGTCATGGAGACACTGAAACCCTTGAGGACAATTCGAACGCAGATGTGCACAACATATCTTTCGACGAATCACAACAAAAGGTTGTGTAGTCACATAGAAGCCCACTACAGATGTCCATGTATATCTTGCACAATTTGAAGAACAAGTGATTGTGTTTGATGTGCGCAGAAATCCAGTAGCATTGTTTGATGCTACCAATACATATGTCGAAGCCACCAACTCTACAATTAGATTATTTATAGTTGATAATGAGAGCATGGCTAAGGAATTACAAGCAAGAAAACATGGGGTAGAGAAAGTTACAACATATGCAAGAGTAGAGTTGAGGAAAGCGATACTTGATGAAGTATCATCTCTCAAGAAAGTCATGCATAAGTTGTACTTCAAGTTTGTCACCGTGCGTAAGTTAGTTTTCCAACTTAATGGTTGGAAGTAGCATTATGTTAGGAGAGCACATATCTTATCATACATGCACATCATTGTCAATCACATGAAAATATGGACGAGGTACAAAGGATCCTCATTTCACTTGCCAAAGATGATGAAGCCAAAGGAAGTGAAGTTGAAGTCACACATTCAAAGTTGGATCTGAAACTATGAGGAACTCTTGTAGCTCATCACCAACTTACATGCTTCACATGAATGAGTGAATAGGAGCATGGATGTCATTGTGTGCACACATGCAATCCCATCCATTCACACACTCACTGAGGAGACGAAAATGAATAAAGTCTAACTGGAGCTGGACATGTACTTTGATTAGTTGATGTGCATAGCCAACAATGTAGACTCACAGATGAGTGCAGACACTATGCATTAGTATTTCATTGGTCCAACAATAATCAAGACCATGATGCACATCATATCTAACGAGCTAGACAGAGGTACGAAATCTGTGTACCTGGATGCAATGGAGGAAATATTTCACTTTCAGAAGGATGTCATCATAAGTACGCGGACACCATAACAAACTACCAAGCTTGGCATTAGTTCACCACCATCGATCATTGAGAGGATTGTTATAGACATATTTGGGCACTACAACCAAAATCAAATATGTCCATAAACCAAGGGCTTCTAAGTCCCTAAAAGTGTTGTTTCATACCCTAAAGGAACAAGGTCAGCTGATTACATCATCACCCAGAAGTTCTCCACAAAAAACTGCTCAGAGCTAGACCATACAGATTGCTCAGTGCTAAGGGTATGATGCATCTCACCTACTCAATGAAAAATGTGCGATGCATACTAGAAATCCCTTCTGTAGGGTGCGATGGGCAAGAGTAGACAAATGGCAGGGACAGTTTGCAAGGTGGATGATCATGGAATCTTCCAGAAACTTCTCCAGTGACACTTGCCTCTCTGATTTCGCCCAAGGATAAGTAAGAGATCATGAATCTCCAAGTGGAATCAAGAACTATCAGAGAGAAAACACTAATCAAAATCCCAGAAGCTGACTCACCCCCCTGCAATCATCTATATATGGATCCCTCATCCCAGAGATCCAGAGACTAGAATCTTGTATCTTGTCAGGAAGTGCTGTTGGTTTCCTGGTAGAATATCATAGTGGTAGGTGATCTAAGCTTTTCATGAGGTGAAGAAGGGCTTTCATGCTGGGAGGATGAAGCTGGGTCACATCAATGGGTTGTAATACTCTCTTTCAATCTTTACATCAATAAAGCTATTCAAGTTTTCCTCCACATTGTTGAATGTTTGATAATATATGCATTTGTGTGGTCAATATATATCTGGTCCTATATTTTTTATGATTGTAGATCTCTGCACTTTGAAGGTATTATGCTGCTTTAACTTTATAGTTACTCTTTGAAGTGGAACAGTCAAGGAAAGAACTTCAAAGATCTGTCAGAGAGGAGAAGGAACAAACAAGGAACCGAGCGAAAGATTGAGGTTGGTATTCTTTGTTCCTCTCCTATCCACTTCTCATAAAGGAAAACGAAAGTAACTTTAATCTGTTTGTTTCTAAGATAGCTACCTGTCTTAGTGGGACTAGCAGCTCTGCATAGACACTAGATTTCCCGATGGCGACTCCGCTGGGGAGCGAATAGCCTGTTTGCTTTTCTATATTTGTTTGATTTATAAACTTATAGACGGAGCCTGAAGTCAAGCTAGCTAGCCTTCGAACTGCATTCGCTATGCAAGTGCAAAGTAGATCAATGCTGCTTCAGTCGATCTCCAGGTTTTGTTTATAAATTGAACAATTGATTTGCAAACATCCTAATTGCCCTAGTGGTGGCTCAAGTAGCTGCATTAGATCAGCCCCTGTGATTTGTATTTACTGACTATCATTGGCTCAACCTAAATCCTTGAACTGAGCTGCAAATTGTAACGAAGAACCAGTTGAAGTCTCGTCCCTGGACCATTGCACCTTCTCCTCTTGGGAATCTGGATGCCTCGCACCTCCCATGTGCAGTAGGTGAGATGCATCGCTCTTTCCCTATGTTACAGGTGCGATGATCAGATAATACCTCTTCTGCTTCCAGATTTTGGTTTTTTGTTCACTCCCTTTAGCTTTATTCAAGAGTTTTGCAGTTTGTAATCAGTATACCACTATGGAAACTCCCTTCCTTTGCATGATTTAGCCTCCATAGTACAAAGAACAGTAAATTTTTTTACATATTGTTCGCCATTTACGGTTCTCCTTTACAAAGAAATAGCGTAATCAAACTGTCATCTTTTGATTTGGAAGTGTTGCAAGTGTCATTTTCAGTCCAAGAAAAGAATCCTACTATTCTTGATGGCCGATTACACTATTACTCTTGTATTTGATTTGAATTAATAGTTTTTCAAGTGTTGAAAGTAGTTTTCAATTCAAAATCGTAAAGTGTCGTCATTATCTTCCTTTCGTTTTTTTGAAAAGAAAATTGCTAGTATTGTCACTTGAAACAATTCAGATTTGTACTTAGCATTCTTTTTGTCATTCACACATTAAGAAAGCAAAAACAAATACATGCATGTGCATTTGCATTTAGATTTCTTGTTGATTTTGATTTAGGATAGTGCATCTAGTGTGTGCTTTTTGTTTTATGTTGAAATAATCACGCTTCTCTTTCCTTAGTAGCTAGGATTTTCATTGCAAAAAGAAGATTAAACGATTGTTTATCATCTTAGATTTCATTTTAGGAATTGTATATCTACATCATGAGGTGAACTTGAAAGGCAAACTTCTTAAGAAAGATAAACTATAAAATAAATTCAATGAACATAAAAACACTTTGGAACCTAATGCACAACATTTAGAAGTCCAGGCTAGAGACATATTCTGATGTCATAAAGCCTGGTAACTATCGCTTTCATTATAGGTTGGGTGATTGCTCCTCTTTGAGATGACAAGTGCCAATATGGACTTGTGCTCCCACGTACCATCAAGTATATATTGGGAGACCATAAGAGGCTATATCCTTTATCCTTAGGAAGCTGTGTCTGCCACCCTATCGATCTCAATGTACTGAACACAACATTCAGGAAGATTAACTGCCGTACTGTAAAAAGTATTCTGCAGTTTTGTGATTGGTTTGGTAATCCCTCTGTCTAGATTTCCAGAGTAGTCTCTTTCATTCCTTTTTAGACTCCCTAAAGGAAAAGGTCCATCTGAGCACTTGTCACTTCAGGCTCATTAAAAATCAAAGGTGACTAGAGTCATCTTTAGCTTTTTCTCGACTCTTAAAAATTGAAAAAGCAAGTTGTGTTAGAGCATCTAAAATTTATTTTAAATAGAATAATGTCACTATTCCTTCATTGGTCTTAGGTTGAGAAAAATGGAGTCCACCAACCAAGAATTTTCCCTTTGGGGAAATCCTAGTCCTTTCTCGTCTTGGGGAGACATTGGTCCACCTCATTTGGCCGCATTGTCCCTCCCAGGACTGACAATCGGCTTGCAGTATGGCTCTTCTCAACCTCTGTCATTCAAACCACCACGATTCCTGAGCAATCAAGTTAGCAACTAGATGATAATAGAGTTACCCCCCAACCTTCCACTTCGCTTGTTTCTCCCTCCCCTCCTTCCTCTTCGCTTGGTAAAGTTGGTAAAGCTAAAAACCAAGTAACTGAGAAGAAGAAGAAAGGGAACGAGAAGGAGAAGAAAAAGAAGGAGCCAAAGGCAAAAAGGGCAACCCTGCATCATCTAACGAAAATCCACACACTGCACCATCCAAACCCAAATCTCCATGTGTCATTTGCAAAGGGGACCATTATCATCGAGATTGTCCTTGCATCCCTCGGATCTTAAGGGATTGGTCTCCTTGTTTACACAATCTGGTGTCATCAGTATTTGATGATCATGTTGAGAGTACACCATCAACTAGTGAAAACGAAGTCTCTGGACAGAAAGGAAAATGTAAATTTCCTTGCAAGCTATGTGAAGGCAATCATGCCGTCCACTGTTGTCCCTTCCTGGACGAAGCTAAAATAGTCTTCGATAACCACCCTGCTTCACCGCTACGACTTCCTCCTGGGTGCAAGAAACTCTTGTCGAGTCCTTCACTAGTTGAAAATCCGACTGACATGACTTTTTGGTCGGTCGAAGAATCTATCATTGAAGATAAACCCTCTGAGTCCACACCAGATGAAAGTCAAAAGGTTGAGGCAGCAGTCGACCCGGTCTTGTCTTCGGAAATTCCATCTTTAGATGATACCATCACCGAAGAGAATGAGAACGACACCATTCAAATTCTTTTCATAAAAACAGACTTCGATGAACATGGGGGAAATCTACCCATTCCTTTACTGCAAGAAGGAAGTTCATCAGGGTCACATCCGACCATTTATTCGGTCCCACCTCCGAGCAACCTAGTCGTTTCCTTCGATTGGAATCTACTAGGCAGACCCCGTTTACCATCTAATGTACTATTCTGAATCATCGTACAAGCTTACAAAATGGTCATGGTCAGTACCATCATAGATGAGGGAGCCTCTGTGAGTATCCTTTCCTTAATTTCTTGGAAATTGCTTGGCTCGCCATCACTTCTACCTGAGATGTGAAATCTGATAGGCTTCGACAAAGGAACCAGTCGACCATTAGGGATCCTTCCAAGTTTGCCTATAAATTTGAGAGGGAAAACTGTGTATCTGAACATAATGGTAGTCCAAGGACCTTTAGATTATAATCTTCTCCTTGGGCGTGACTATATTTATAGCATGGGAGCCATTGTCTCTTCACTCTTTCGAGTAATGTGTTTTCCGCATGAAGGCCGACTAGTCCAGCTTGTAGAATAGCTTTCATTCCCTGGGTCACGCATAGATAATAGTCAAATTCCATCCCTAACTGGTCTTTTCATGCAAGGAATGTCTCATCAATCTCCAGTCTGTCCACTTGAAGAGCGCGAGTAATTTGGTGGCCATTACTGAAACCCAAGGGGCATGCACCCTGTTCTACTTCGGCAGAGAAACCTTGGGTATATGGTAGGTTTTCGCGAAGGATATATGACTAGTATGACACCCGTCCATTTAGGAAAATGGGATTAGACTGGAATAGGATTCCCTCGTCAAGGTTAGGTGGTTGGAGATAGAATCACCTTTGTCCAAATGGACTAAGCCATGAAATGTTTCTGTCTACTACACAGATGGAAACTATCTTGCAAGTGCAAGAACTTCCATATGGTAGCCTGGAAGCTCTATTTCACTATACCTGGGGGCATTCAAACGTTTTATGTGTAAGTGAAAAGTGACTAGCATAACACTAACTCCATAATTTCTGCTAACTTCAACTGCTTAAGTTGCGTGAGTGGTCGGATCGACCGTTCACCTTTGCGGGAGCCAAATGGCACCACCAAAGTAAAGGGAGAATTTCCCTACCTAACCTTAGTGGTTGACTAACCCCTAAGATAGTAGTTGGTTGTTCCTAGCTTGCATGTGAAAGGCAATGGAGCAAAGCTTTGAATGGTGCAAGCTCCATAAAAATAGAATCTATCGATGAGACATCCTTATCATACGACTGGCACGAGCAGTTTTTATGCAAAATTCAAGCTTGTTAAAAATTAAACCTAAGCAATGAGAAAATGTTCCCCTAGAGTTTAAGCTCATTAAAAAATGAACCAACCTCCGGTAAATAACCATTGCGAATGCATTATCATCAGCTTTTGAGCCTTGGTCGTGTTCTTACCATCACCTCCGCTCTGTTTTAGCCGATCATACGCCTCCATTTGATTGTTTACCCTTTTGGGGAACAACTATGATGAGTGATTTTGTTAGCCATCCTTGTGACACTGTCGTGAATGGAAAATTCCAAACCTTACCTGGAATTAGCAGCTACCTGAAAAATATCACTCATTCCTCAAAAACAAGTCTCCTTTAAGCTCTTTTCATCTAAATCGTAAAATATGAAAACATTGTCGAGCAATTGGCCTCTCCAGCTCGTTGAAGCTATCGGAAGTGCTATCCCTCCTCTAGATTTTAATCTTTTTGGACCTGAGGGATTATTACACAAAACGATTGAGCGCTTGTCTTGTTCGGCTCGTTAAAACTATAGAAAATTCATCCCTTTCGTATTATTTTATACTTTTTCGGACTTAAGGGATTATATGAAGAAAAAGGATTACTGGAGTTTCCTTCTGTCCCTTTCCAAACTCTCTAAAACTGAAAAATTACCGAGTTGTCTTTGTCATTAAACTCGTTAAAACCAATAGCGACAAACTTGTCCATAGAGACAAGAATGAGTTTCACTGTCGCTAGACTTGTTAAAACATAGCGATGGGTTTTCCCAAAGGGAAAATTATAGAACAAGCATATGTTATCCTCCTCAAGCTTGATAAAAATAAAGAGACACTGGTCAGCAATGGCTGGGGAAAGTTGAGAAGAAAACTTGAAGAAACTTTATTGGTAGCAAGTCGCTCTTAAACATGACACTTTCAATCCATTGGTCCATCGTACCATCCATCTTTGGGGTTAATGCTACCAATCCATTTCAGTGTTGTCGATATGTTCAAGAGAAGTCGGTCAGAGAATTCACCAACCTAGCTTGTGTCTCACCCACTGCAATACCTTCACTCTTCATTCTTTCATGACCGCCACCCTAAACCCTGTATCATCAAATCGTTTTCATCTCCACAAAATCATTTGCTCCGTTCCATGTCATAGATGTGGGATTCATTAAGGCCCTCCTACGACATATCACTTCTTGTCAACAACATCTCATTACCCAAGAAGTCGACCTAACAACAACCCTTTCAGTACTTTGAAGCTTGCATGCCTCAATGGCAAGTTTCTCACTTCCAGCGATAGGTTTACATCAATTGCCTTTGACCAAAAGATTTTGCGTGGTGTTCGATGCCAAGTCTTATTTTTACACCATGTGAATTGTACCGTAGTACCTTGAGGGTCATCATCATTATTGGTGATTCCTCTCACGCCTGTTAATAGCTTACATCATTGGCTGGTAATCAGGCGATGTCTTTCCATTTTCGACTCCAAAACATTTTTCACATGGATCGACTTGCACTTTGAGTGAAGATTGGATGAGTTTGAAGACCCAAAATCTAGTTTCATCCATTTGGGCTACAATATATTCAGGAAAATAAAGACATCAAATGTAATCATTGCTGCGCAGATGATCATCTGAATCAAAGGATGATGGCTCTATCACAATCATCAGTCTGCCACATAGATGGTTGTCTGTCCTATGTACATCAAAATGAATTTATAAAGCTGGGCATGGCCATGCCCGCCTCAGCTAGATCATGAAAATGTTATGAAGATAATGTATTGTATTGTATCTTATTACAGGTCGCCTTCCGATTCAAAAAAACTCAGATCCTCATGATAAAGCATTTCTCCCGACATCAAAAGATTTTCGACCTCATGCTTTAAGGGGCAACTGTTATAGACATATTTGGGCACTACAACCCCAATCACATATGTCCATAAACCAAGGGCTTCTAAGTCCCTAAAAGTGTTGTTTCATACCCTAAAGGAACAAGTTCAGTTGATTACATCATCTCCCAGAAGTTCTCCACGGAAAACTGCGCAGAACTGGTCAAAATTGGACCATATAGATTGCTCAGTGCTAAGGGTTTGACGCATCTCACCTGCTCAATGCAGAAAGTGCAATGCATACTGCAAAGCCCATCTATAGGGTGTGATGGGAAAGAGTAGACAAATGGTAGGGACAGTTTGTAAGGTGGATGATCATGGAATCTTCCAGAAACTTCTCCGGTGACACTCGCCTCTCTAAATTTGCCCAGGGATGAGTAAGAGATCATCAATCTCCAAGTGGAATCAAGA
This sequence comes from Pinus taeda, assembly GCA_000404065.3. Classification (NCBI taxonomy): domain Eukaryota; kingdom Viridiplantae; phylum Streptophyta; class Pinopsida; order Pinales; family Pinaceae; genus Pinus; species Pinus taeda. Next base: position 260,901 of record APFE030425849.1, read on the forward strand.
AATATCAGAGAGAAGACACCAATCGAAATCCCAGAAGCTAACGCATCCCCCTGCAATCATCTATATATGAATCCCTCATCCCAGAGATCCAGAGGCTAGAATATTGCATCTTATAAGGAAGTGTTGTTGGTTTCCTGGTGGAATATCATAGTGTTTAGTGATCTAAGCTTTTCATGAGGTGTAGAAGGGATTTCGTGCTGGGAGGGTGATGCTGGGTTAGATCAATGGGTTGTAATCCTCTCTTCTAATCTTTACATCAATAAATCTAGTCAATTTTTCCTCCACATTCTTGTATGTCTAATAATATATGCATTTGTGTGGTCAATATATATCTAGTCCTATATTGTTTATGATTGTAGATCTCTGCACTTTGAAGGTATTATACTACTTTGACTTTATAGGTACTCTTTGAAGCAGAGAGGTCAAGGAATTGAGTGAAAGATTGAGGTTGGTATTCTTTGTTCCTCTCCTATCTACTTCTCATAAAGGAAAATGAAAGTAACTTTAATCTGTTTGTTTCTAAGATAGGTACCTGTCTTAGTGGGACTAGTAGCTCTGCATAGACACTAGATTTCCTAAAAACAAAATGGTCACTCTGCTGGCGAGCGAATAGATTGTTTGCTTATCTATATTTGTTTGCTTTATAAACTTACAGATGGAGCCTGAAGTCAAGCCAGGTAGCCTTCAAACTGCACTTGTTATGAAAGTGCAAAGTAGATCAATGCTACTTCAGTCTATCTCCAAGTTTTGTTATAAACTGAACAATTGATTGCCAAACATCCTAATTTCCCTAGTGGTGGCTCAAGTAGCCTAATTAGATCAGCCCCTGTGATTTTTATTTATTGACTATCATTGGCTCGGCTTAAATCCTTGAACTAAGCTACAAACTGTAACGAAGAACCCAATTGAAGTCTCGTCCTTGGACCATCACACCTCCCGTGTGTAGTAGGTGAGATGCATCGCTCTTTCTGTGTGTTATAGGTGTGATGATCAAATAAGACCTCTTATGCTTCCATATTTTGGTTTTTTGTTCACTCTCTTCAGCTTTATTCAAGAGATTTGCAATCTGTAATCAGTATACCACTGTGGAAACTCCCTTCCTTTGCATGATTCAACCTCCATAGTACAAAGAACTGTAAATGTTTTTATGTATTGTTCACCATTTACGGTTCTCCTTTACAAAGAAGTAGCATAATCAAACTGTCATCTTTTGATTTCGAAGTGTCGGAAGTGTCGTTTTCAGTCAAAGAAAAGAATCCTACTATTCTTGATGGTTGATTACACTGTTACTCTTGTATTTGATTTAAAATAATAGTTTTTCAAGTGTCAAAGTAGTTTTCAATTCAAAATCGCAAAATGTCGTCATTATTTCTCTTTCATATTTTTGAAAAGAAAATCATTAGTACTGTCACTTGAAATGATTCAGGTTTGTACATAGCATTCTTTTTGTCATTCACACATTAAGAAAGCGAAAAGAAATACATGCATGTGCATTTGCATTTAGACTGCTTGTTGATTTTGATTTAGGATAGTGCATCTAGTGTGTGCTCTCTGTTTTATGTTAAAAGAATCCTACTTCTCTTTCATTAGTACCTAGGATTTTCATTGCAAAAAGAAGATTAAACGATTGTTTATCATCTTAGATTGCATTTTAGGAATTGTATATCTACATCACGTAGCGAACCTAAAAGAAAAACTTCTTATGAAAGTTCAACTGTAAAATAAATTCAATGAACATAAAGACACTTTGGAACCTAATGCACAACATTTAGAAGTCTAGGCTAGAGATGTATTCCGGTGTCATAAAGCCTGGTAACTATCGCTTTCATTGTAGGTTGGGTGATTCCTCCTCTTTGAGATGACAAGTGCCAGTATAGACTTGTGCTCCCACGTACTGTCGACTATATATTGGGAGACCATAATAGGCTATATCCTTTATCCTTAGGAAGTCTTGTCTACCACCCTATCGATTGCAATGCACTGAACATAGCATTCAGGAAGATTGACTGTCGTACCATAAAAAGTATTCTGCAGTTTTGCAATTGGTTTGGTAATCCCTCTATATAGATTTCTAGAGTAGTCTCTTTCATTCCTTTTCAGACTCCCTAAAGGAAAAGGTCCATCTGAGCACTTGTCACTTCAGGATCATTAAAAATCGAAGGCAACTAGAGTCATCTTTAGCTTTTTCTCAACTCTTAAAAATTGAAAAAGCAAGTCGTGTCAAAGCATCTAAAATTTATTTTAAACGGAATAATGTCACTGTTCCTTTGTTGGTCTTAGGTTGAGAAAAATGGAGTCCACCGACCAAGGATTTTCCCTTGGGGGAAGTCCTAGTCCTTTCTCCTCTTGGGGAGATGTTAGTGCACCTCATATGGCCGCATTGTCCCTCCCAGGACTGACAATCAGCTTGCCAATATGGCTCTTCTCAACCTCTGTTGTTCAAACCACCGTGATTCCTGAGCAATCAAGACAGCAACTAGATGATACTAGAGTTAGCCACCAACCTTCTACTTCGCTTATTTCTCCCTCCCCTCCTTCCTCTTCGCTTGGTAAAGCTGGTAAAGCTAAAAACCAAGTAACCGAGAAGAAGAAGAAAGGGAAGGAGAAGGAGAAGAAAAAGAAGGAGCCAAAGGAAAAAAGGGGCAACCATGCATCATCTAGTGAAAATCCACACACTGCATCGTCCAAACCCAAATCTCCATGTGTCATTTGTGAAGGGGACCACTATCATCGAGATTTTCCTTGCATCCCTCGGATCTTAAGGGACTATTCTCCTCGTTCGCACAATTCAGTGTCATCAATCTCTGACGATCATGTTGAGAGTACACCATCAACTAGTGAAAATGAAGTCTTTGGACAAAGGAAAATGTAAATTTCCTTGCAAATTGTGTGAAGGCAATCATGCCATCCACCGTTGTCCCTTCCTGGACAAAGCTAAAAGAGTCTTGGATAACAACCCTACTTCATTGCTACAGCTTCCTCCTAGGTACAAGAAACTCTTGCCGAGTTCGTCACTAGTTGAAAATCTGACTGACAAGACTTTGTGGTTGGTCGAAGCATCTATCATTGAAGATAAACCCCCAGAGTCTACACCAGATGAAAGTCAAAAGGTTGAGGCGGCAGTCGACCTGGTCTTGTCTTCAGAAATTCCATCTTCAGATGATACCGTCACCGAAGAGAATGAGAATGACACCATTCAAATTCTTTTTGTAAACACAGACTCCGATGAACATGGGGGAAATTTACTCATTCCTTTACTGCAGGAAGGAATTTCGTAAGGCTCATATCTGACCGTTTATTCGGTCCCACCTTCAAGCAACCTAGTCGTTTCATTCAATTGGAATATATTAGGCAGACCCTGTTTACCGTCTAATGTACTATTCCGAATCATTGTACAAGCTTATAGAATGGTCATGGCCGGTACCATCATAGATGAGGGGGCTTCTGTGAGTATCCTTTCCTCAACTGCTTGGAAAGTGCTTGGTTTGCCATCACTTCTGCCTGCGATGCGAAATCTGACAGGCTTCGACAAAGGAACTAGTTGACCGTTAGGGATCCTTCCAAGTTTGCCTATAACTTTAAGAGGGAAAACTGTGTATCTGAATGTAATGGTAGTCCAAGGACCTTTAGATTATAATATACTCCTTGGGCGTGACTATATGTATAGCATGGGAGCCATTGTCTCCTCACTCTTTTGAGTAATGTTTTTTCCGCATGAAGGTCGAGTGGTCCAGCTCATAGACCAACTTTCATTCCCCGGCTCATGCATAGCTAATAGTCAAATGCCATCCCTAAATAGTATTTTCAAGCAAGGAATGTCTCATCAATCTCCAGTCTGTCCACCTTAAGAGCACGATTAATTTGGTGTCCATGACTGAAACCTAGAGGGCATGCACCCTGGTCTGTGTCAGCGGAGAAACTTTGGGTATAGGGTAGGTTTCTATGAAGGATATATGACTAGTCTGACACCCGTCCATTTAGGAAAATTGGATTAGACTGGAATAAGATTCCCTCGTCAAGGTTAGGTGGTTGGAGCTAGAATCACCTTTGTCCAAATGGACTAAGCTGGGAAGTGTTTCTGTCTACTACGTGGATGGAAACTATCTTGCAAGTGCGAAAACTTCTATATGGTAGCCTAGAAACTCTATTTCACTATACCTCCAGGCATGCAAACCTTTTATGCACAAGTGAAAAGTGACCAGCCTAATGCTAACTCCATAATTTTTTCTAACTTCAACTGCTTAACTTAGGTGAGTGGTTGGATTGACCATTCACCTTTGCGGGAGCTAGATGGCACCAGCAAAGTAAAGGGAGAATTTCCATACCTAGCCTTAGTGGTTGACTAACCCCTAGGACAGTAGTTGGTTGTTCCTAGCTTGCATGTGAAAGGAAGCGAAGCAAAGCTTTGAATGGTGCAAGCTCCATAAAAATGGAATCTATCAATGAGACATCCTTATCATACGACTGGCATGAGCAGTTTTTATGCGAAGTTCAAGCTTGTTAAAAATTAAACCTAAGAAATGAGCAAATGTTCCCCCAGAGTTTAAGCTCATCAAAAAATGAACCAACCTCCAGTAAATAACCATTACGAATGCATTATCATCAGCTTCTGAGCCCTGGTCATGTTGTTACCATCATCTCCACTCTATTTTAGCTTATCATACACCTCCATTTGATAGTTTACCCTTTTTAGGAACAATTGCAACGAGTGATTCTATTAGCCATCCTTGTGACACTACCATGATTGGAAAATTCCAAACCTCACCTGGAATTAGCAGCTACCCGAAAATATCACTCGTTCCTCAAAAACGAGTCTCCTTTAAGCTCTTTTCATCTGACTCGTAAAATATGTAAAGATTGTCGAGCAATTGGCCTCTCCAGCTCATTAAAGCTATCGGAAGTGCTATCCATCCTCTAGATTTTAATATTTTTGGACCTGAGGGATTATTACACAAAAAGATAGAGCGCTTGTCTTGTTCGGCTCATTAAAACTATCAAAAATTCATCCCTTTCATATTATTTTATACTTTTTCAGACTGAAGGGATTATATGACAAAAAAGGATTACTGGAGTTTCCTTTCCATCCCTTTTCAAACTCTCTAAAATTGAAAAATGAGGGAGTTGTCTTTGTTGGTAAACTCGCTAAAACCAATAGCGACAAACTTGTCCATAGAGACAAGAATGAGTTTCACTGTCGCTGGGCTCATTAAAACATAGTGATGGGTTTGCCAAAGGGAAAATTATATAACAAGCATATGTTATCCTCCTTAGATAAAAATAAAGAGGTACTGGTCAGCAACGAATACGGAAAGTTGAGAAGAAATCTTGAAGAAACTTTATTGGTAGTGAGTCGCTCTTAAACATGACACTTTCACTCCATCACCATGATTGAGTCGGGTTGGGTTATTCCGTTCATCGGTCATACTACCATTGGTTCATTGTACCATCCATCTTTGGGGTTAACACTACCAATCCATTTTAGTGTCACTGATATGTTCAAGAGAAGCCGATCAAAGAATTCACCAACCCAGCTTGTGTCTCACCCATTGTAATACCTTCATGCTTCATTATTTCATGACTGCCACCCTAAACCCTGTATCATCAAATCATTTCACCTCCACAAAATCATTTGCTCCGTTCTGTGTCATAGATGTGGGATTCATTAAGGCCCTCCTATGACGAGTCACTTCTTGTTGATGACAGCTCATTACCCAAGAATTTGATCTAGGAACAACCCTTTCAGTACTTTGAAGCTTGCATGCCTCAATGGCAAGTTTCTCACTTCCAGTGACAGATTTACGTCAATGGCCTTCGACTGAAAGATTTTGCGTGGTGTTCGACGCCAAGTCTCATTTTCTCACCACGTGAATTGTACAGTAGTACCTTGAGTGTCATCATCATTATCAGTGATTCATCTCGTGCCTGTTAACAGCTTACACCATTGGTTGGTAATCAGGCAATGTGTTTCCATGTTTGACCCAAAAAAAATTTTCACATGGATCGACTTGTACTTCGGGTGAAGATTGGACAAGTTTGAAGACCCCAAATCTAGTTTCATCCATCCAGGCTGTGATATATTTAGGAAAATAAAGACATCAAATGTACATCATTGCTGCGTAGATGATCATCTGAATTAAAGGATGATGGCTCTATCAGAATCATCAGTCTACCACACAGATGGTTTTCTGTCCTATCTACATCAAAATGAATTTATAAAGCTGAGCATGGGGATGCTTGCCTCAACTAGACCATGAAAATGTTATGAAGATAATTTATTGTATTGTATCTTATTACAGGTTGCCTTCTGGTTCCAAAAACCTCGGATCGTCATGATAAAGCATTTCACCTGACATCAAAAGATTTTCGACCTCATGCTTTAGGGGGCAACTGTTATAGACATACTTGGGCACTGCAACCCCAATCACATATGTCCATAAACCAAGGGCTTCTAAGTCCCTAAAAGTGTTGTTTCATACCCTAAAGGAACAAGGTCAGCTGATTACATCATCTCCCCGAAGTTCTCCATAGATAACTGCTCAGAATTGGTCAAAACTAGACCATACAGATTGCTCAGTGCTAAGGGTGTGATGCATCTCACTTGCTTAATGCAAAAAGTGTGATATATACTGGAAAGCCCTTCTGTAGGGTGCGATGGGTGAGAGTAGACAAATGGCAGGGACAGTTTGCGAGGTGGATGATCATGGAATCTTCCAGAAACTTCTCTAGTGACACTTGCCTCTCTAAATTCACCCAGGGATGAGTAAGAGATCATCAATATCCAAGTGGGGTCAAGAACTATTAGAGAGAATACACTAATAAAAATCCCAGAAGCTGACTCACCCCCCCCGTAACCATCTATATATGGATCCCTCATCCCAGAGATCCAGAGGCTGAAATCTTGTATCTTTTAAGGGAGTGTTGTTGGTTTCCTGGTGGAATATCATAGTGTTGGCTGATCTAAGCTTTTCATGAGGTGAAGAAGGGCTTTCATGCTAGGAGGATTACACTGGGTCAAATCAATGGGTTGCAATCCTCTCTTCTAATCTTTACATCAATAAAGTTATTCAAGTTTTCCTCCACATTCTTGTATGTCTGATAATATATGCATTTGTGTGGTCAATATATATTTGGTCCTATATTGTTTATGATTGTAGATCTTTGCACTTTAAAGGTATTATGCTCCTTTGACTTTACAGGTACTCTTTGAAGTGGAGCGGTCAAGGAAAGAGCGGCAAAGATCTGTCAGAGAGGAGAAGGAACAAGCAAGGAATCAAGTGAAAGATTGAGGTTGGTATTCTTTGTTCCTCTCTTATATAATTCTCGTAAAGGAAAACGAAAGTAACTTTAATCTATTTGTTTCTAAGATAGCTACCCATCTTAGTGGGACTAGCAGCTATGCATAGACACTAGATTTCCCGATAACAAGGATGTTAAAGAATTAGCCCTCCCACAAATGCTTGAGCCTTAGTGATGTATTATATGGCTTACTCTAGCCCATTTATGTCTCACATGGGTAGATGTGAATATTGTAATGTAAACATGTTGTAAAAGTGATAGACCAAGTATTAATAGTAGAATGTTATAGTCATGTGTATGTTGAAGAGTCATGAGGGTAGGTGAAGAGTCAAAAATGGGGATGTCAAGGGTCACCCCACCGTTTGCTATTTATAGAACCTCATAACTCATTGTAAATGATTTTGATTGCCAAGCTTCCTATTGGTATAACTTAAAGAAAACTTGGAGTGTATTGTAACGAGCCTTGGCTTCTCCATAGTGCAGAGCTAGTAAATCTCTTTGGAGTAGTAGGGGGCAGTGACTGTAATGTTCCACTATCAGGACTAGCTATTATCATGGTTGTATGTATGATTCGATATTTCACTCCTTTAATATAACAAAGCCAACATGTTTCATTCATATATTGTTACTGTAGTTCGGCTCTCCTGGTTACTTTAACGATGTATGTAGCTGTAAGTTATGCATGTATTTATGGACTATTCTGTACGTGTTTGTATGAATCTTATTGAAGCATGTTGTTGGTATAATCCATCACTTTGGATCATCGCCTATCCTACTTTCCATATTGTGGTGTTTTTATTCTCATGTGTTCCCTTTCAAGCTGCATGTTATCACAGGTTTCTAAGGGGCACACTCTTCCCCCCTTTCATGTGTTAAAGCCTTTCACACACCTCCCTTGACATGCTGCAAGCTCACACCCTTGGTACCAACAAGGACATCTTACTTACCTCTGTGTGCAACTGTAGTTAAGGTGATACCATACTACCCACTTTTGGGACTCATACTTGAAACAGTCTGAGGTTTAGTTGGGAATTCTTACCAGGGAGACCCTTTGACATGTTGGTGGGTCCAACACCATCAACATTTTTGGCACTAGGAGGACCAGATGAGAAGTTGAGTCATCACATCCTATTTTTAATCTTCACGCATATGTAATGGAGATTGTTGTAGTTAAATTTCCATGATGTTTTTCCAATGCACATTCCTTTGAAGTCACGAAGGAGTTCTTTGAGCACTTGTAGGAACTCACGTATGATGGTGAAGGTGAAGTTGCCTAACTTGAGCACTTACATGATTTCCTCACATTCTTGGGGAATAAGGAAGACTTTGATGAAGTAGAGGTCAACATGCTAGTTTGATCCACACTTCATGAATCCCCAAAAAAATGGTGCCACAACTTGCCACCCAATTGCGTGCACTCATTTAAGTAGTTTAGTGATCTAATCAAATCTGTTTTCCATCATTTTGATCATGAAACTCTTGAAAAAAAATGTCAAAACAACGAAAGGCTCCACATGAACTGGCTATGGATTTTTGGAAGCTCTTCTATCTACTCATGTTTGAAGCTCTGATAGGTCATATTAAATTCCAATATCTTATGGATAGATTTGAATATTGTTGTCATAAATAAATATGTCGTAAAGTGAAGTAAAAGTTGAAATCCTACTCAGCATACTTCGGTAATGGAGCTATGAAATCACAAGTAGACATAGTTTCTATCACAAGTGAATGTCTTCCTTCCACTCATCAAGCAACTCCAACCCCATAGAGATTTGGGAGAGTGTACACACATGATTATTCAACTGGTACATGCTTCCACCCTCATTATTAATTTCTATGCAGATTTGGTTGGGAAGCCCATGGATTGTCATATGCACTTGTTACCTCAACCGTTGTCTCTGCATTCTGATAATCCTCTGGATTTCACTGTCTTGTGTTCTTTTGTTCCAAACTCTACACCTGGTTTGAACTAGGATCGAGCCATCAACGAAGTTGATGCTACAAAACCAACCCACATTGTCATTTATGATAAGTATGACTGGGGATATGAGCATTAACCTATGGTAGAGGATGGCCTCCTTTAGTCCGCGCCTCCTCCACCTTTTACTGGCAGCTTTTGTGATTCTGATGTTTATGATTTACCTTATGTAAATCCATCCCCTAATGCATCTACTTCCGATCATTTGCAGGACACATCCGATGTCAGTCCATCATTTGACAGTGGAAAGGACAAATATTTCACGGAAAATCCACTTGGTTTTTCATCTACTTTTTCTGAAAATGAAGGGGTTGAACATCATTTCTTCTCATCTAGCCCTTTGTATGACTTATCATATCATGAGGATGTGAAGGAATTCATTTATTTTTCTAATCGTAGCTGCCATGATCTATTTCTCCTATATTCGATCATGATATTTATTCTATCATTGTTGACCTTTAAAAGCCACATGTTTATGATGATCTATTTGTTGATGAAATCAAGACCCTGCTAGTCATTGAGGCACTTTAGCTCAAGCCGATGGTTATGTCAGGCCCTCGCTCTCCTGATGTTAGTTTCACTTATGATCAAGAAATTGTTGAACTACCCAAGGCTCCTCATCATTCATATGTATGCATTGAAGATCCATCCAACACACAGATTTCACTTCCTCCACTAGAATCACATGATCCTATCCCTCATGCATTGGAGGAATCATACATAGCAAGCACACTTACAGGACATAACTTATCCCTATTTCTCATGTTTTATTTCTTTCCATAATCAAGAGAGTGCATATGCTTATCATCTGCACGCAATGTATCAGAACACCATGTCAAGTCCATAAAATGTTTGCCTAGTGCTTTCACTCTTTTCTTTTATGTTGACGCATTTAAACTCAGAGTGAGTTGGTCTTCATTGTTATATATTTCATTTTTGTTGGTCCACTAGACTATGTTTTTCATAAACCATGCCTTCACCAACATGGGTCAACCAATGCGTTGGTTGTTGCTTTGGATATATCACTTCACGTGAGTAGACCCATTAATCGTTAGCTTAGGGGTAGTAGTGTTTTCTTTATGTTTTTTTTTCTTGGATGCATGTTTACTTTCTTTATGTATTTGTTTGTTTTCTTGCTTTCTTTATTTTCTTACTTACTTTTATTTCAACTTTTCTTCTTCTCTTCACTTAATTGTTTTGTTGCTTGTTTATGTGTGTAGGTTAGTTTTGCATGAAACCATGTGCGACTCTTAAGCCAAGAAGGGTAAAATACAAGAGGACTTTTACAGCTACCAACACTTGGTTATCTACAGTCCTCTCTCTTGATGCATAATTTGTTGTCTCAAGTCAATGATAAACCAATGGAAAATACATTATGTTTGATCTGAATCTCTCTAAAAACACAACACTTGTACTCTAACTAGTACCACCTACTCTAGTCAGTTGTTTTTCAGTTAAGCCTTATCATCTCAGTCAAGTAGAGTATGGTGAGGGGGAAAACCTAAAGAATTATGTCAGAGGTATATATAAAATACTTCTCTGAAGGAACAACCTCTTCTGCTCTCAATAAGTCGGGATCCCTCTTCCACCTCTGAAATAAATAAGTGCCTATACACAGTTCTTGAAAAAAATGAAAAAAATCAACAAAAAAATGAAAATGTGAATTTTTTTGAAATAACATGAAGAAGGCATAGGAAGAGAAAGGATTTCGCATAGAGAAGTGATGTAAGTAACTCCACCGGGGTACTGAACAAGCTCACTGACAGTGGAGCAATGCTTGTGTTCCTATACGACTCTGTCAGGGTACTGTTCAGGCCTGCTGGCAACGAAGCAACACCAAAGATGAAAGTTAAAAACTCTTAGAGTCATATCACTTGTGCACCAATATACCCCACATCCCCAATCAAAACAACTAATTTGACTTGGCTTGGAATGTGTGTTGACCGATTAAGAGCATGCCAGGTGTTACATCTTTCACTCAATCTAGTGTGGAAACCATGATCATTAGAGAACCAAACAATACTTTCGAAGGAGTTAGAATTGCTTTTCATGAAACAAGGTCCATTCAGAGAGGTGGTGTTTTACCAGTGTGTTTCCAAGTGTTGCAGTGACTACAACCACCCTCCAAAATGTTTCCTTAGATTCGTTTTGGAGCCTCCCGACCAACCATCCTTAGCAGTAAGTCTTGCACTAATAGGTACTTATAATTCAGTTGAGTTTATGTGTCTTATCAACTTGTGTTTGCTATCTTGTTTGTCTTTCACCTGCAAGTTGACATTCGTCACTTGATCATCAAGTGGCTCTTGTGCTCACTTGGAAAACTTTGTAAAACTCATAGGAAACCAACCTTGCTCTCTAGAATTGTGTAGAGCATCAAGGCAATCTACTTCTCTCCAAAAATGCATAGAGCAAGAAGGCAACCTTCCCTCTAAAAATTCCATAGAGCAGCCCATCACTAGGATTTCTCCCAAAATTTTTGCAAATTTGGTTGACAGCCTGGGCAACAGTCGAGAAATTGTGCAGAGCCTCAGGGGTAGTCAGAGCCACCCGGCCCAGAAACATCACAAAAGTCACTCTAGGGCTTGTAGTCCTTTGCATGTGCTCCCAAGTTGATCAGTCACCTCCAGGAATGAGAAATCTTGCTTTCCATGCATGGGCTGATTTTTCCTGAAAAAAAGAAAAAAAAGAAAAAAGAAAAAAGCATCCCTAGATATTAGGAATCTATTTTTAGCAGCGAGAGGTGAGATGCAAAATACTTTTTAGAAACCTCCCACCAAGTGTCAATTTTTCCTAGATTTTTAGCATGCACATCATAAGCCTTGATCTTATGAAAAATATTTATTCAATGCTTCAAAGCTCATTCTTCACTTCAAACTTGGTATTATGGCATTCCCCATCACATCTAGGAACCTTCAGCACCCTCATCTCAGCTTTTTTCGAGTAAGTCTGCTTTTCATGTCTTTTGCTTCTTTTCTGTTGCTTTTTGTATTTTAGTTTGTGTGAGTATTGTTTTCTTGGTTTCATTGAATGCGTGTTGTCATTTTAATGCACATTAGATTGTAGAAGCATTGTTTCAAATTTTACATTACATCTCACTACTGTCGTATGCATGACATTGTTTATGCACTAACGGTCACGTTACATCGACTCTCTTCACAGACTTACTTGTTTTCACTTTTACTGAATACTGGACTCACTATTTTTATGCATGTTCATTCACTCTTGTCTACACTCAGCTTCACACATGCATTCAATCTTTACATGTTTTCAATCACCCATTGGTGGGTATGATTTGCCTTGGCCCAAACCTTTCCTTGCCCAGTTTGCGCTGCACATTTCTAAGAGTGAAGGCCATGTCTTCCTCCCAAGAATTGCCTAGAGCTTGCCTCGCAATGGACTCCCAGGCTTTCTCTACACAATTTTGAGAGGCAGTTCCTTGTTCACCCCAGGAATTACATAGATGCAGTTTGACCAAGTTGTAATCATGCTGACTGAAACTGCGCGTTGCATAGTTTCAGTCCTTGGTAGACCAAGCCAGACCATCTTTTGCATAGTTTCAGTAGTCACTCAACCCACTCATAGTCTAGACTATGTTCTATGCAATTCTTCCAGTTAGTCTCCTAGCCTCACCATGAAAATTTCTCAAATCTTCCACTGAGTCACCCACGTGTGTGTCATATTAGTCTTCAAGTTGTTTTGGTTTTCAACTGACATTGTGCTTGCCATGAGTGTTTCTCTATCTCCAGGTATCACAGGTTTTCATCAGTCTCTCAATAGTACAGGTACCATTAGGGGATTTTTGAAGTCTAAAATGGGCCTCCTAAGGAAATTATAAAATAATAGTGGAAACAATAAAATAAGATCAGATTAAATCATCAAATTCTAGAGGGAGAAAAGACAAAACTGATTTTTCAACTCGTATTTTCAACTTATCTCTATATGGGTTTACGCACATTTTGTCCGGAAACACTCATTGGATGCAAAATTTGATTCCTCATCTAAGGAGTACCCATGTTGCATAACTTCAATGGACCCTGCTATACGAAAAATGAGAAATACATGAAAAATGTGATTACAATAACATTTTTGATGTATTTTTCATTTTTCATGTAGAAGGATCCATCAAAAGTATGCAACATGGGTACTCCTTTGATGAGGATTTAAATTTTTCATCCAACGAGTACTCCCACTCAAAGTTTGAGTTAAAAATTAGGGAGATAAGTTGGAAATATGAGCTGAAAAAGTAGTTTTAATATTTTATTATTTCTTAATCTTTATACATTTTTACTCCGAAAAGGGTGAATCATCCACCATGGTTGACATCATCATCTTGAATCCTATTGGTTCTTATAAAGTTAATTCATTTTGTACATTTTTCTTAGGAAGCCCATTTTAGACCTCCAAAATCCCCTAATGAATGGCTTGCAAGAGAGCAAGATCAAAGGACACCATTGAGAGTCCAACTGGAGATGTAGTTCAGCAAGTGTCAATGTGCTTTCCCATATATGAAGACACTAAGTTGTTCATAGACAAGGAAATCAAGATGAAATAGCAAGAAATCAATGACATATTTTTAGGAACATTTGAGGAGAATCTTGAGGATCACAGAGTCTATGTCAACATACGCAAGTCTAGCTTGTACCAGATTTAATGCAGGTATCCTGTGTTTCCATACACAGACATGATCCACTGGATTGTCTTGCATATTGATCCAGAGACAATGGTGTTGAGCAGTGTCACTGGAAATAAATTTTCTGCTTTCAGACAAAGGACTTTTAGGAGATGTATCATTTTCCACAGCTGGTGGTTACAATGGATACGCCCTTCACCAGACCCAGCAACAATGCAAAATCAAGAGACACCTTGAAGAGCTGGGTGAAAGAGTCTTCCAAGTTCAAGATAACACCCAACCAAGTGTACAAGACAAGGATAGTACAGAAGGTAGATCAGATCTTAATCATCTTCACATGCCGCGTATATGGCCAAGAGAGTATAGAAACATTCTTGCAGAGTTGGGTGATTATGTTAGATTAACTCATGAATGAAGGAAGACCTTTCAATTGGTCCAACGTGTTGGCTCTCTAGTTGAAGGAACAAGTAACAAAAGCTTGACATCCACCCAAGGGTCAAAAAGTAAAGCTTTTAATGTCCGCTTACATACTTGATGCAACCTATGCCCTCTAGCAATTCCTACGCTTGGGTTGGGCATGGGACACCTTCAAAAACCTATGTGCACACCTATTTCAGGATGTTATCCAAATTCTGCTTCCATGGAGTTATTATACAACTATGAGACCACTTCATCACCTCGGTGTACAAGATGATGTTTGAGCAGGATCCACCTTGCATGTAACAGGCATCAATGGAGGAATTGGTTGACATAGTAGATTGGTATGCCTCATCCCTTGGCACCTTCATCTGGATGTACAACACGGAGAACGCTCCACATGTTTTACCAAAGTTTGCCATGGATAAGCTGGTCATGGAAGAGGTTTCCTACCACATCTCGACAAGGTTGTCAGCGAGGTTGCAAAGGAAGAAGAAGGCACCTTGGATGGATCTTCCTTTGTAAATCTGGTTGTATGAGATTTAGGATCTCAAGCATGGTGAGGATGAGATGGAGGAATTCAAGGGATTCACCTTTGGCACTAGAATTTTCAATCCATATGACCCACATTACTTAGTGAAGGAACACTATATGAGAGTGTATCATCCTTGGATCCATAAAGCATGTCATTGGCCTCAGGAAGACCCATGGAGATACTGCTATAACTTATTAAGGCTTAATGAACTGGTCATAATGGTTGTAAAGTGGTTAACAATGCAAAAGGCAACAACATTTTAGAGAGCAGCACCATCAGCAGTATTAGAGGGTAGCAGACTTGCGCTTGAAAAAAGCAAGGGGAAGGCGGAGAAAAGCTACAAGTTCAAAGAAGATCCACTTATGTTTGGAGGAGATTTGGGGGTTGAGGCAAAGAGGCAAAAGTGCCACAGAAGGATTGTGCAAAGGGAGAGGGAGAAGGAAAAGCTGGAGGAGGTAGAAAAGGAGTTGTAGGATTTGAAGCAATAACTCAAGGAAGAACTAGAGTTGTGCATAAGAGAGAAGGAAGCGGAGTAGGAACAAGAACAATAGGAGTTGCAACATACACACATTGATGAAACTAGGCCCATATAGGTTAATGATTGATTTGAATAGCTGGCACATAACAGACAGGGTGAGAAGTTGTAGGAACGGGACTTTTCTAAGGAGATTGGGCAGGTTCTAGAGAAGATGGATACAAATGTGGTTAAGCTAGAGTTAGATTAGGACATTTACCTCGTGCCTTAGAACCAAGAGGTTACCCCACTGTCTTCACTAGATCCAAGAGTAGAGAAAGTCCCAAGTGATCAAAGAGACACTAAAATCCTTGAGGACAATCCAAAAGCGAATGTGCACAACATATCTTTCGACGAATCACAACATAGAGTTGTGTTGTCATGCAGAGTACCCACATCAGATGTTGATGTATCTTCTGTGCATTTTTGAAGAACGAGTGATCGTGTTTGATGTGCGAAGACATCAAGCTGCATTGGACGATGCTATCAAGGCATATGTTGAAGCCACCTACTCGAGTGTTAGATTCTTGATAGATGATAATGAGTGCACGACTACGGAGATACAAATGGCAAAATAGGGAGAAGATAAAGTTACATCATCTACTAGACCATTATTGAGGAGAGCGATACTTGATGAAGTATCATCTCTGAAGATAGTCATGCGAAAGCTATACTTTAGGTTTGTCAACGTGCATAAGTCAGTTTTCCATCTTAACAGTTGGCAGTAGTGTTGTGCCAGGAGAGCACGTATCTTTTTAGACATACACATTGTTTTCGATTACATGTAAATATGGATAATGAGGAACAGAGGAGCCCCATTGCACTTGCCAAAGATGATGAAGCCAATAGTAGTGGAGCTGAAGGCACACATTCAAAGTTAGATCCAGAACTATGAGGAACTCCTGTAGCTCATCACTAGCTTACAGGATTCAAATGCATGAGTGTTCAAGACCATGGATGTCATTGTGTGCATGCATGCGGTTCCATCCATTGGCACACTCACCGAGGCAAAGATAAAGAATAAAGTCTGACTAAAGCTAGACATGTACTTTGATCAGTTGATGTGCATAGCCACCAGTGGAGAATTGCAGATGAGTGCAGACACTATGCATCAGTGTGTCATTGGTCTAGGTGCACTTTATACCATGATGTGCATGATATCTGATTAGTTATATAAAGGTGCCAAATAAGTTTACCCAGATGCAGTGGAGGAAAGAGTTCATTTTTAGATGGATGTCACCATAGTGTAGGCAAACACCATAATAGATTACCAAGATTGGCATCAATTTTCCTCTGTCGATCATCAAGAGGATGTTAAAGTGTTAGTCTTCACATAGCTCTCTGAGTCTTCATTATGTCCTGTATGGCTTAATCAAGTCCATTTTTGTCTCACATGGTTACATGTGGAGATTTTAATATAAACATGTTGTAAAAGTGAAAGACCAAGTATCAATAGTAGAATGTAACAGTCATGTGTAAGTTGAAGAGTCATGAGGGTAGGTGAAGAGTCACAAAACGGAATGTTAAGGGTCACCCCACCCTTCATAATTTATAGAACAACATAACTGATTGTAAATGCTTTTGGGAGCCAATCTTCCTATAGGTATAACTTAGAGAAAACTTGTAGTGTATTGTAATGAGCCTTGGCTTCTCCACAGAGTAGAGCTAGTACATATCTTTGGAAGAGCAGGTGGAAGTGACTATAATGTTCTGCTATTGGGGCTACTGGATGTCATGGTTGTATGTATGATTGGATCTTTCACTCTTTTAATATAATAAATCCAACACATTTCATGCATATATTTTTATTGTAGTTCGACTATTCTGGTTACTCTAAAGATATACATAAATGTAATTTACGCATGTATGTATGGACTATTCCGTATGTGTTTATATGAATCTTATCAAAGAGTGTTATTGGTATAATCCATCACTTTGGATAGTTGGATATCTTTCTTTCCACCTTGTGGTGTCTTTATGCTTGTTTGTTTTCTTTCAAGCTACGTGCTATCACAGGTTTCTAAGGGGCACACTTGTT
>APFE030425861.1:0-53050 GCA_000404065.3 Pinus taeda
GTTTCTATATCTTTGAAATTCTACTTGCCTAGGTATCTAAGGAGCAGCAAGGTTAATCTTATTATTATGAAAGGGTCAAGAATTTCTAACAATGTTATTAAGATTATTAGCGGGGGTTAGCAAGGGGTTGCAATTTTTGCTAATTTCCATTACACCATCCCTATTAAGGTTTTTAGGATGCTTAATGATTTCAATAGCTTCTCTAACCTTACCTTTGAATTGGTGCTCTACATTGGCAATGACTTTGGTGTCTTCTAGGCAGATATGATGATTAGTTTTACCTACATGCTCATCTAGGGCTGAGGTTCGGGTTCTTCCGTTACGGATTTCTGCACTATGCTCTTTGAGTCTAATCTTAACGGATCTACCAGTTTCTCCTATGTACTGATCCCCACAAGAACACTTGACGATGCAAACTCCTTTTTGCTGAAGTTGCTCTTGGTTGTCCTTAACAGATCTCATTCTTTGCTTAATGCGTATGTCTTCAAATTTTATATCCACTGTAGTGGGCCTTCATCCCTCTTCTATTACAAAGAAAACTTCTCAAGGTAGGGGAAATCACAACTCCTTGCCCTCCCTCATTTCAATGCAACACGAAAATGTTTTCTTACTCTCTTTCCATTTCGCAGTAGTTTTTCAATCAGAAATCTCAATTTCAAGCCCTTCCTTCCAGCTTTGGTTGAATATTTTCATTTCTATCAACTCTAAAAGCAGGTGATAGAAATGATGCATACAAGGATTGGTACCCAAGCTAGAGTTAAAGAGGAAGAAACATTGAGTCAGATACTAGAATATTCCTCTCATGGGGTAAAAGGATCACAACAACGCCATAGTAAGTGCCCGAGAGAGAAAGAATATGCTATTACATGCAGTGGTAACAATCAAGGTATGGTGCAACACTCTATATCAAGGAAAAATTATCATCCCCTCAAGACTTTGATTGTTGGGGAGATAGAAAACATTTTAAAAGCAGAATCTGGCAAATTTGAGGCTATAATTAGCAAAGTGGAAAGCTTGCACAATTTTTTTAGAGACCTCGTGAGCAAGTTACATATGTTGATACACTCTTTGATATCACATCCAAACTCCTCACTACTGTTAATAGATCAAAAAAATTTGATGGTGATACTCCAGCTGATTTTATTAGTAGTGACATTCTAAGAAACTATTGTGACCAGGCATATGGAAGCAGGTGTTTGGAGGGAAATGACGATCAAACCCAAATATCATGGAGATATATTGGGCTTTTAGTTGCTTCTGGTTTTCAACATGTGGCAAGAATTTGCACTATGCTTGGACTAATGGATAATGAACCCGGGAAAAGGAAAGCTAAAGTACAAAGAAAATAGATGAAGTTGACAAAAATCACTCGACCTGAAGCAGTGCAAGAGTCCCCGTAAGATGAAAAATAAGAAACATACGATAATATGGAAAGCATATTTAACATTTTGTGAAAACAAAAGGAAGCCAGATTAGAGAATTTGGTGCTAAATAGAATATAATTTTCCCAAATAATAGAAAACATCTTTGCATTATCATTTGTAGTAAAGTATGGTAGATTTGAAATAAATGTCGATGAACATGGAAAACATTTTGCTGTCCCCAAAAATGCTCCCAGAGCTACAAAAATGGCATCTAGAGAAGATTCTTATAGCTAATTTGTTTCTACGTTTTATTTTAAAGAATGGAAGTTGATGATGGAAGATGTTGAAAGTGGTGAGGAATTGATGCCTCACGGAACCAATCCACTTATGATTCTTTGTTTTGAGAAGGCTGCAGAGACTCCTATCGGAGATATTTCAAGAAACAGTTGTAGAGTGGTACCTGCAACTCTTGAGGTGCAGGAGGATGAATATGGAATTGATGATGGTGGTGGGGGTCTTCAAAGACCATCATCGAACAAGTGAAATAAGTGTCTCCTATGACTTTTGTTTCTTTTTTGGGTGACTTTTGTTGGAAACTATATCTATTTCTATTAGTGCATTGTAATCCATGTAGGAACCTAATGTTTAATTTAAGCAATTCGGTATATAAACAATTCTATCTTGTTCTCATAATTAGTTATAATTAATTTTACTGGCATTGCAAACCCTTGGTGATGTAGTACACCACTTTAGGCATGCTTCCAAGTCCTAGGCCGAAGACTTGCATCACATACAAGGAAATTGTTAATGTAAGATGTCAAGTTGGATCTCTTAAACCATGATTAGTCTCCTTGTGATAGTATGTTGTAATTTTATGTTTGAAAAGTGTTTTGAGATACCACATAAGAACAAAGTTTCCGATTGTGTAGTTGGTTTAATTTGAGAATACATAGAGATGAGAGTGGGGTAATGCTAGGCAAAAATAAATGTAAATACGAAGGTTCAAAACACTAGCTAGCACCCCTTACCATACCCAAACCATTTTACTGGCACTACAAGGATAGAGAGATCCACCCATAGGCATGTGGAGAATAAGTATGGATATGCATGCTCTGGATTGACTAATTACTTTAGCCTAGCTCAAGCAGGCACAACTAGTAGATGGCAAGAGATTGGGAATATATATTTCTTAAGTATGTGTATATGAAATTCATTATGTCCCCCTTTTTATTTTCAAGGAGGGAGGAATGCAATGGAGAAAGGGAGATCGTATTTGCCCTCTATATCCCACCTATCAGGACACTAGGATAAGTCCCAATAATAAGAGTTGGGTTCACTCATAAGTATATGACTGTAAAAGGCGATCATGAAATTTATTAAGCTAAGTCATCGTTTAGTAGAGTTTCATCCTTTAGTTTAAGCTTCAGGCAAGATACTCAGCCTCTTTTCAACCATTCAGTCTTCCTAGAATAGCTACAAAACAACCCTATTCAACCCATTTTGAATGCCTCTTCTAGCTGTGATCTTAAACTTCAAACTTTGACCCTTCTCCATACAAGAGCACCCAAGAAAAACCCTCAAAACAACCTCACTTTCACACGTTGTACCTATAGCAAAACATAAGACTTCCAAAATTCTTCTAGGGCTTCTTTCTTGTTGTCTTATGGATCCTTCATGTAGTGGCTAGGGCCTCCCTTTTACTACATCTAGGGCCTCTCTATGTGCTGCTTTAGACCTTCCTTGACTACGGCTATATGTTTCTTCTTGATGGTTGATAAGGGCCTCCATCTTACTATGGATTAAGGCATCCTTTGCTGTGGATAAGAGCCTTCCTTTCACTATGTATCTGGCCTCTCTTGACTACGTCTTTATGCCTCTCTTGACTGCATCTTAGGCCTCTTTCTAAACTGCATCTTAGGCCTCTCTCTTGTTGTGGCTAAGCCTACCTTTGAGTATGGTTAGGGCTGCCTTTTATTGTAGCTAGGGCTTACTTTTCAACTATGGCTAGAGCTCCTTGAAGACTGCATCTAGGTCTCCCTTCACGACTGCAGCTAGGGCTCCTTTGTGACTGCAACTAGGGCTCGCACTATTGCAGCCTGCTAGCCTTGCACTACCCAGGCACTCTTGCACTCTAGCACTCTCTGCTGCGTCATCCACATCCGTCTCTACCCACATCTACCTGTCCTGCTACTCTCTCTTTAGGGCTTCTGTAGCAAGATATAATCCAAGAGGTTGGGTACCTCAAGTATCTAACCCTCATCGCTTGTAGTCCTCTTGACTACAACTCGATGTCTCGCCACCTCTTCTCTAGATGTACATGAGCACTCTCTGTAGTCCCTAGCATGCCTTGGGACACTACAACATGAGCACTAGTGCATTAACCATGCTAAAAGGTCACTTTCTTGTTAATTTGACCATGAATATCTCTTCTACAAAGAAATATTTCTTAGTTTTTTTTTACATTAGTGGTTTGATAAGAAGACCTCTACAGTCTCTTCACTGAATTTCTTAAAGTTTTTACATTTATGTTTTTTAGCAAAAAAGGGCTAGCATTTTACCCTAGCCAAGTAAGGATTACTTAAATAACCTTCTAGCTTGGTTCCTTTTTGTTCCATCTAATCTTGGAAAAGTGTCATGAATTTACATTGAAAAATGTAAGAATCTAGTCTTCTAAACAAGCAATTAGGCCAACTCTTTCATTTTTCAAATTACCTACCAATTCGGGACATATTCTTTAAAATTTCTATGCTGAAGGTGTTGGATTTAGATAAGTGATACAGAATGCACACCTACAATTCTAATGTTCACCTATTATACCATTTAAAATTATAGGCAAAATTGGAAGGGTTGGACATGAATGTTCCAAGCATTCTCTTATTGGCCTGCAATACATATATTCATAACACATACCTACAATACTATTGTTCACCTATTCTGCTAGTGCATATTGTAGGCAAATTGTTAATGTTGGATTTTGTTGTCTCAAGTTCACGCACCAGTGCTAAAGATGCAACGTATTGTGTGAATCCTTAGATATGTTTGGCATTGCAAGCTAGTGGTTTAAACAAATGCATGTATAAAACTTCTATATTAGCAAAATAACCGTCAATATTTTTTTCTAGAATTTTTGGCTGAATTCACAATAGTTTGCTAAAAGTGTGATTTCAATGTATGGAAATTAGGATATATAAATGTGAGATATATGCTCTACATCTTTGGGTTATCTCCTTTCCAAATCTAAGTTTTTTAGGCTACATGTTAATTGTTTGAACTTTGAAGTTTGAATAAATTCCTGAATGGACCTCATAAATACTCGAATGAATGGACTTCAAAAGGTAGTGGTACCATAAATTGTGTATTTCAAAGATTTGACTTCCATATTTTCACAAAATACAATGTCCTCAATAAATACTTATATGTATAGATACTTATGTTTAGGATTATATATGTGTCAGAGCAGTTCATTTATGTTCTAGTATAATCCTAATGTTGAAAAGCTTTAGCTGACTTTTTTCATTAATTGTTCATAGAATATGCAAAATATTTCATTGTCAAAATGTGGAAAAATTATATTTCTCCTGATTTATTTTTTTATTGTTCATCAAAAGATAATCATGTTGTAGGAATGAGGTATCCTATAGTCTGTTTCAATTTGTCGATTTTTTTCCCCCATTTTCTTACAAGGATGTAGATTTGATTTTCATGTTGATTGTTTTTGCATGTATCTTATCTACCCCCAAATGCTGGTAATGGAGTGGATCTTGAGAATTAGTCATCGAAACATACTATCAGACGTTAATGTTATAATACTATTTCTACTTGGTACCAAAAAAAGTTTAACGGTAAGTGACATAAAGAAGAGTTATTTAACGACAGGGTTGAAAGGGCAACCTCATATCTTGGTTCTAAGTCATTTATTTGTGTTTCTTAGATCTAATTCATCTATTTTTGAGTTTTACCAAATCAATTATTTCACTAATCCAATATGCATGGATTGTATTTCTCACCCAATGTTAGTTACTTGGCATGGTTGATATAACATTCAATTCTAGGCCACTTTTATTTTAAGTCGGAGATTTTATTGAAGGATGTTCATATTTTTATTTGTTTACTGGGAGCTTGATTTAAAAAAAAAATTCCTAAATTCCACGTGCATGTTATTTTTTCAGGGTGAGCTCTTTACACCAGTAAGGTTAGATGGGTCCTAGAACATATGTATACAACAAGAAGATCTTTGGCCTTTGTTGTGTATCTATTATTATTTATATCATTGATGGATGGTTGTTGATTATGTAAAATAGAGGATGGGAAGGTCCTACCAATTCTCTTAACAAAACAAAGTAAAATGGAGTGGTAGAATTGTGTTTTAAAGGGTGAGACAGAAATCAATACTTCAAAGGTAGAACTTGAGAATGGAAAGCTATCTGATATGGATCTAGAGACACAACAGACCATGGAAACAAATGATGGTATTGACGAGTCTTCCCAAAAAATAAGCTCTAATTGTTAGACCATTGCCCAAATTTCAGTTATCTGCAATGGAAGTAGTGACTCTAGCTTTATTTGTATATATAATGACTTTGGCCATTTTCCTATTCATTTCTTATGAATGATTTTGATTTTCAAACTCTAACAAGTTTGTTGTTAAATTAAGTAAAGCTTTGATGACAAACTTATAGTTTTCAAATCTCTTTTCTAAATCTATTTTCTTGAGCAAATTTGTCTTTTTACTTTAGGTATTGTAGATTGCTACTATGTAACATATGCTATGATACAATTACCTAGATAAATAGACAGAAGTGTTGTACAACATAGTCTTTTTTAAATCTAAAGAAACAATATTTCTAAATATAAAGTTTATTAATTAAGAACATCTTCTAGACTTATTTGATAAGTTATGATTATATTTTGGTAGGGGATTTTTTGTATGTTGATATTGTGTTGTTTATTTGTTTTTTTTCAAGTAACAATGGTTAATAAGGAATGTGTTCTTGAGCAGCTGGCACACATCTTATTATACTATCGACAGGAAGCTCCATGGTTTTCAATCATGGCAACAAAAACATAGATGTTAGTGTGATATCCAAATTCTGTGTTGGATGAATTTAATACTAGTGGTGATTTTGATTCCTTGTTAGATAAATAATGTCATGAGTCAAATTCAAATAACCAAAAGCAGCTCAAGAATGAAGGTAAAGCTATTGCTTTCTATCCAGGACAATTTCTTTCATTTGTTGGTTGCTGTCATGTTTTGAGTGTCGACTTGTGAAATTCCAAATTGCATGTTTGTTTATGTAAAGGGGATATATATATATAATTATATATATATATATATATTATATATATATATATATATAATATATAGATATATTTTATCATATGTCGTTCATGGTTTCTGGAGATCCATGTTACATTTGCACAGAAGTTTAGATATCATTCAGATATCTAAACACAAAACAACAACAAAATTGAGATTTTTCTTTCACTCAACCTATAACATATTTCATCTGTCTTCATCAATTTTCTTCTTCCATATGTTATCAACTTAATACATTTCCTTTGCAATATTTGGTGCATTTTCTGGTTATAGGTCATTTATAGATTATAAATGTATTTAGACTTTCACTTCGAATTGAGTATTCAACTGAACATATTGATTCTCTTATACATAATTATTTTTCCCTCCACTCACTTTTCACAACTTCCATAACCATTAGGTAGTGACCTATAGCTTTGATGTTGCTTTACTTGTTTAGTAAAATATTGTCGATACTTTAATTTATTGAAAGTTGTAGAATTTACAATTAATGAAGTTTCAAGGTCTAATTTTAAAAGTCTATTTCTTTAAAGGGTGCTAGCTCAATGGAAGAGCACCTGCTTTACAAGCAGGAGGTTGGTGGTTTGATTCCATCGTGCCCTGACATGATCCATATGAAATGACATTTTTACCATCACCAATGAGCTTAGGTGAAATTTTTCAACCGTCACCAAAATATGAAATGGTGACGGTCAATGAATGCCACCATATATATGCATCAATAGTGATGAACCTCAAAGGTCTATAACCATAAATCTTTGTTGTTGATATGAAATGGTGATGGTCGATGTTCATCATTATAGTCATTATTCGTGAAGGACCTTGAATGGCACCACAACACCTATACTTATCGCAATGTATCTTTTGGTGAGGGTCAACAAACGTCACCATATATATGCACCAATAGTGATGGCCATGAAACATCCATCACAATAGATTGTTATTGTTCATATGAAATGGCAATAGTCACTATCTGTTATGAAACCAACTCAAGAAAAAGATAGAAAAGATAGATCAACGACTTTGAATTCAGCCTCTTCGAGGGGACAACCCCCTTTACATTACATAAATGAATAATACTTGGATGATTCAAATGAAGAAACCTCGTTTCTATATATAGGAGTCTAAGGAGTCACAATATAACCCAACCGAACTCACAATAATAATATAAAGCCACAAAAATAACAATAGAGGGATTCCATCGGGAACAGTAATAACAATATGGGGATAATAGGGGCACAACAATATTAATAACGGATACAACTACAATAGTAATGGGGTAATCACTAGTATTATAGGGACCCAACATGCCCCTCTCCTTAAAAAAAGTGTTGTCCTTAATTCTTGAGTAGTCCTGGATGCTTTTGTAGAAAATTTGCATCCTCCCATGTGGAATCTTCAGTGGATGAGTTCTTCCACTTGATAATATACTCCAAAATTGATCAATTTTGTAGCTGTCAAGCTCTTGTTTCTGTGACTGCTTTTGGTTCCAATACAATTTCTCCTTCCTCATCAAGTTCTGTCAATATTGTTTGAACTCAGAGCTTGTCGCCTATAAACTTCTTTAAAGATGAAACATGGGAAACCGGGTGCAATCAAAAAGCTGCAGGAAGCTCCAATTTGTATGCCATAGTACCAATCTTTTGTAACACCTTGTACAGACCATAATACTTTGGTGATAATTGATTATCCTTCTTAGCTTTCTTGAGAGACATTTGCTTATATGGTTGTAGCCATAGGAATACCCAATCACCTACATCAAAACTCCTTTCACTGCGATGTTGATCTGCCTGTTGTTTCATTCTATTCTGTGACAACATGAGGTTATCCTTTAAGAGTTGGAGGACTTGTTTTTGATGTTTGATGTGATGTTTTGATGCTTGAACCTTAGAATTTTCTCTTAAATATGATGTGATGGATGGTGGCTGATATCCATAAAGTTCCATAAATGGGGTCATTTTTGTTGCTATATGGAAGGAAGTGTTATACCACCATTCAGCCAGAGGCGGCTATTTGACCCATTGTGTCTGTTTATTAGATACAAAGAAACAAAGATATCCTTCCAAAAATTTGTTTACTCTCTCAGTTTGCCCATGAGATTGAGGATGATAAGATGAGCTATGAGCTAACTGAGTACCAAGATAAGAAAATAATTTTGTCCAAAAATTTCCTGTGAAAATGGGACCTCTGTCACTTACAATAATCTTTGGGTTCCCATGTAGCTTTTGAATTGTTCCATAAATGCAGTAGAAACTGTACTGGATTTAAATGGATGTGATAATGCACAAAAGTGTGCATACTTGGTATGCCTATCAACTACCACCATGATGACACTCTTTACCTCAGACTTGGGTAAACCTGTGATAACATCCATTGAAACCTCCTCCCAACATTGGCTTGGAATGGATAAAGGTTGTAATAGACTTGGTGTCTTAATTGTTTCAACTTTATTTTGTTGGCAAACCAAACGTTCTGCAACAAACTTTTGAATATCTGATTTAACGCCATCCCAAAAAAATTCCCACTTAACCCTATGGTAAGCTTTTAAAAATCCTGAGTGCCCTCCTAAGGGAGAGCTGTGAAATTCCATAAGAATCTTTTGTTTTAGCTGGGAATTCTTACAGAGGTATAAGCGATCTTTGTACCATAATGAATCATTTTTCTAGCTAAGTTTATCAAACATACTAGAATCTTATTGTAACTTTCGAATAAGTGCCCAAACTTCTTTGTCATTCTACCATTCCTCCCTTTCTTCGTATATCCAATCTGGTTGGATAATAGAAATGGCGCACAACAATGCTTCCACATCCTGATCCTTTATTGAAAGAGCATCTGCCACCACATTTTGCTTCCCTTTTTCGTTGATGATTTCAGAGTCATAACCCAACATCTTTGTGACCCACTTTTGTTGCTCTTCAGAGGATAATCTTTGTTCTAAAAAGTATTTAAGGCTATCATGATCCATTTTTACTTTGAAGTGTCTTCCCATTAGGTAGGGTCGCCATTTCTTAAGTGCATGTAGTATTCCCAACATTTCCTTCTCATAAATAACTTTGTGTAAAAATTTTCCCTTGATTGGACGACTTTCAAAAGCAATGGGTCTTCCATCTTGCATTAAAACAACACCAATTCCATTTCCTAAAGCATCACATTCCACAATAAAGGTTTTTGTGAAGTCCGGTGTAGCTAAGACTAGTGCTTGCCACATTGCCTCTTTAAGATGTTGGAAAGCCTTTGCTACTTCTGGAGTCCATGAAAATGCATCTTTCTTCAATAATGTTGTTAGAGGTGCTGTTATTATCCCATAATTCTTAACAAACTTGCAATAATACCCTGTCAACCCAAGAAATGCTCGCAGATGCTTTATGGATGTGGGGATTTTCCATTCCTTAATGGCTTTAATTTTGCTAGGGCCTACCTTAACTCCTTCATGAGATACAATATGACCCAGATATTCCACCTCTGGTACTCCAAAGAAACATTTGGATCTTTTTGCATATAATTGTTTCTCCTCCAATGGCTGTAGCACCTTGTCAACATGTTCAACATGATCCTTCCAAGACTTGTTGTAGATTAGTATATCATCAAAAAATACTAACCTAAATTTTCTAAGGAAGGGTTTGAAAATGGAATTCATCAAACCTTGAAATGTAGAAGGTGCATTGGTAAGGCCAAAAGGCATTACCAAAAATTCATAATGACCCTCATGAGTTCTAAATGTTGTTTTCAAAATTTCTTTAGTCTTCATTCTAATTTGATGATATCCTGAATGAAGATCCAACTTGGTGAAGTAAATTGATCCATGCAATTCATCCAACAATTCATCAATGATAGGAATGGGAAATTTATCTTTAATAGTGAGCTTGTTGAGCTCCCTATAATCCAAACACATATGCCATGATCCATCCTTCTTGTGCACCAATACTACTGGAGTCGAGAAAGAACTTTTACTAGGTTGAATTATACCAGCCTCTAGCATTTCTGCAACCATACGTTCAATTTCACTCTTTTGGGCATAGGGATATCTGTACAGCTTGATTTTTGGAAGAACACTTCCTGGAATTAGATGAATAGCATGATCATGATCACGAATAGCTGGGAGACCTTTGGAAGTCTCAAATACCTTGGAATGATTGTCCAAGACTTTTTGGAGATCTGGAGAAATAGATGATTCCGATGTGGAAACATTTAGAGAACATAATTGTGCAATTACACCTCTTTGTTCATTTTTTAGAAGCTTTGTCATACCATTAGAGTTGATTATCTTTCCTAGTTTCCCACAATACCCCTTAATTCAACTTCCTTTCCTTCCACAGACAATTTCATGAAAAGTTCTTGAAAATTAAAAGCTATTATACCCAAGGATTGTAGCCATTGGACTCCTAGTACAACATCAACACCTCCCATTGGAATGGAAAGCATTGGGTTACTCAATACATATTCTCTGATGGATAGCTTGATATGATGGCACTTTCCAGAGCAATTTATCGTTCCTCCATTTGCAGCTATCACTTGACACTCTGGTGCTGGATATAGGAAGCAATTCAATTCTTTTGCTATCTTACAATGAATAAAATTGTGGGTACTTCCTGAATCAATCAACACTTGTACCTTTTTCTTCTTGATTTGTCCTTCTCTCTGGATGGTTTGAGGAGTGGTAATTCCAGCCAATCGATTACAAGATATGGTCGGATTCATTTCTTATTTATCTAGGCTTTGTTCCTAGAGTATATCCTCTTCTTTTGACCTTTCTTGCTTCTTCCTCTTCACAATCTATGTAAATAATTTCTTCTCAACACACTTATGACCTTTAGTGTATTTTCTATCACAACTGTAACAAAGCCATTTTTCTCTTCTTTCTTCCAATTTTTGTGGTGTCAACCTTATAGGTTGTGGAAGACTAGGGGCAACAACACTTCCATCTTTATAGTTGTGAGTGGTATGCTTCCTGGTTGCCATAATTTTGCTTTCCATTTTTCTTGATAACCTGAATGCCTTCTCTAATGAATTAGGTTGCCAAAGGTGAACATCATGTTGGATATTATCCTCTAAAGTCCCTATGAACACATAAATCCTATGCTCCTCTGGAATATTTTTTACCCTTATGTTCAATTTTTGGAACTCCTCAATGTGCTCCATTATTGAACCCTTTTGTTTGATACTTATCAATTGGCTAAAAAAAGTGTTGCTTTTTGTATCCTCAGAATGTGCTATCAATTCTCTCGTAAAAATTTCCCAAGTGATAATTTGTTTATGAGAGTAAAGCCATTGATACAATACAAACTGATTTCGTTCCAAATATAAAGTTGCAATACGTACCTTTTTTGTGCTTTCCACATTATTGAGATCGAAAAATTGCTCCATCTGTAATATCCATGTTGCGGGATCCTTGCCATCAAACTTCCTCATATCGATTTTTGGAAAATAGTGGGTCTTTGATCCCACATTAGAGTCTATGAGATCATGATTAACATTTCTTTTCTTTGCATCATGAGTTTCCTTTACTCTCTTTTCACCATTAGTAAGTATTTCTTGTAGAAAATTTGTCAAATCTGTCTTCAAATCTGCCATGCCTCTCTTCAAATCTATCTTCAAGTTGTCCACCTTAGCTTCCATGCCCTTTACCTTAGCTTCTATTAGCTTTTGTGAGAGTGACATTTGTTGCACATGGTCTTGTAATTTTGATATATCATGTAGCATTTCTTCCTCTTCTTCATGATTCATGCTACAAATTTTAGGTTGCTTACTTTGTGTTTGCATTTTCTTCCCTTGGGGTATCAGTTACTGATAATAATGCTCTATTATGCTCTTTGAATTCCTTCAAAATAAAATTGCAAACCAAGCTTAGGCAAAAATTTAGAAAATCTACACACCTTTTTTCACTTTGTAGGAGCCCGATATCACCTCTGATGTATCTCTGTATTTTCGGATCATTTAGTTCTAAAATTGTGGCCTACAGTAGCCCTTTGCGTTCTCTTTCCAATGCCACCAGTGTGATCCAAATTGGATTTTCCAAGGAAGAGTTATACGAAATCTCCCATAGTGACCTGATTATACACTAGTTCAGTAGAGTGAAATTGTACGATGTGCCACGAGTCACTGTTTTGACCTTTTGCTTTGAAAAATATATACAAGAAACTACAGTCTGTCCTCTTTCTATAGCTTCTTACAAAATTTCATTCCGATGCTTAAAGTGAAAGTTATGATGATTTTCCCTAGGTCACATGTTTGGAATGTAATTCAAGAGTCTGCAAAAAGACCAACTTCCTCATATCATATCTCTGCAAATACATTGCAAAAAGCTCTAAAATGTGGAGCTAAGATTCAACACGATTTCTTCTCAAATGGGTTTTTTCTTAGTTTCTGAAACATCATAGAAAAAAGTTTTAGTGAAAATGCCACAATGACCTTTTTGGAGCAGTGAAACCCAAGAATCCAAAGCTCTCATACCAAATGCTATGAAACCAGCTCAAGAAAAAGATAGAAAAGATAGATCAATGCCTTAGAATTCAGCCTCTTCGAGGGGGGAACCTCCTTTACATTACATAAATGAACAATTCTTGGATGATTCAAATGACAAAACCTCCTTCCTATATAGAGGAGTCTAAGGAGTCACAATATAACCCAGCTGACCTAACATTAATAATATAAAGCCACAAAAATAACAATAGGGGGATTCTATGGGGCACAGTAATAAAAATATGGGGACAATAGGGGCACAAAAATATTAATAAGGGATACAAATACAATAGTAATGGGGTAGTCACTAGTATTATAGGGACCCAACAAAATCCGTCATTATAATCAATATTCATGACGGACCTTTAATGTCACCATAACACCTATACTTTTGGTGACACTACCTTTGGTGACGTTCAGTTTTTTGTGACGGAGGCTGCGATCTCTCACCATTGCTCATATGAAATGGTGATAATCGCTATCTGTCATTATAAATCACTATTGGCGACAGACTTTGAATGTCACTACAATACCTACACTTTTGGCGGCGCTGCCTTTGGTGACGTTTAGTTTTTGGTGATGGAGGCTATGGTTCGTCACCATTGCTCATATGAAATGGTGATGGTCACTATCTGTCACTATAAATGATTATTGGTGACAAACTTTGAATGTCACTAGAACATCTATACTTTTGACAACACCACATTTGGTGACGTTCAGTTTTTGGTGATGAAGGCTCTTTTGACTATCACCAGTGAGCTTATGGTGACATTTTTCGCCCCTCAGTAATGCCCCTTTTTCTTGTAGTATGAATAACCATAGGAGGAAAATAATGAAATTATAAAGGAAAGACTCCTTTCCCCATGGAATGATATAGCATACTATATTCTGAAATACATTTCCTGTGAGGGTAGGTTGAGCATAGTGTATTCCTACCAATTTAAACTCCTCTATTAGTTGGGATTTCAAGCTAGCCTTAAAACAAATGATATTTTTACTATGCCATACTTCCTCCTTCAATCCCTAAAGGATATGAGAACTAAATTAAAGTATGTTAAGAAAAATTTCCCAACCCATCATGGCCTATTTAAATTTATAGTCATTGATGCATTAGAAAATCTTCAACATCCCATCCCCTAGATAGACTTTGCGGATATGGAAAGAAAAGTATTCGTAGAGGCTTAGGAAGAATTTGTGAAACCTCAGAAGAGTTCAAACAAGAATAAGAATGGGAAGGTAGTGTCCAAAATTGTGGAAAATAAAACTAAGGAAACGCTTGAGGAAGAGAAGAAGGAAATTGCAACCACACTAGCAAGTCTCAACACTCCCACCAAACCAAAAAGAGTTTTGGGTATTCAAAAAATTTTGCACACCAAACGAAAAATCTCCAAGATAAGGTACAATGTATGTATGAACACCCCTTCTTACATTTTTATTACTATTGAGGAAATTCCTAGTCCAAAAAAATAAAGGCTATAAGATGTAAAAGTGCAAGAGTTATAAGAACTATATGTAGGGCTAGAAGAAATGCAAGCACCCCTTGAGGAAATAGATAAGGAAGTATAGTAATAGCATAATGCTTCCCATCTATAGCAATAGGTTACCCTAATATTGGAAATTCTATATGATTATTGGAAATTGAAGAGGAAACCAATAAACGATCCCCAATGAGGCCTTGTTCCTTTTTCTCTTCACCTACTACAAGATCATTATCAAGAGTACCTCTTGAGCATATATTGTCACACTAACTACTCAAGTTGGATAAATTAAAAGTAGAGACTTATCAATGAAATATAATATACCAATCTAAAGCAGTAGGTTGTATTGCTAAAATGGAGGTTGAGATTAACACAATGATGGAAGAAATAACTTTCTTAAGGCTAGATGAAGGAAATAGTATGGAATAACTTGACAAAGGAAACAATTAGCTAAGAAGCCAACTAAAACAACCACAAGGCTTTCTACAAGAAAAGAGAATTCATATTAAATCATTGGAAGTAGATTTATGGACTATGACACACCTCGCCTTAGAGTTAATTAACTATAGACAACCTTCAAAGGATTTATGACTATTTTTTCAAAAACAATTGTTCTTATTTCTTATCAATGAGATTGCATAGAAAGAGGCCATCCCTCCACAGGAAACTAGATAATTCATTATCTTTTCCTACAATGATGTATGAAGGACAAAACAAGGGTTTTTGAATTATATCTTCACAAGATTTGGCTTATATATTTGACAATATGAGACCTAAACCCATATTTGGGGGATGCACAATTGTTTTCCTAGCATCCTAGTTAAGGAATATGGAGATGAAACCTAAGGAGGCGAAGAATAAAATTAATGGGGAGCTAAAAGACCCATTTTGGATCAATCCTGAGTACCCAAACACATCCATTCTTACCCCAGTTCATGTTATTTTGGAAAAACTATCCAAGGTTGCATATGTTTATAGAAGGAAACAAGTGGAGGTCCCCCTCCACTTTGAATATTCTTTTATATTGTTAGGGGTGGAAAGCTCACAAGCTTTTTTAATTATATGGAATGAACAACCACGTATTAGTAAAAGCAAATAATACCACTCTCTTTACTAATTACAAGTTGCACTTTCCAAAACTCAATTGTGAAGAAGGATTACTCAGAGGTTTGGAGTATAGTAGATTGGGCTTAGATTCAATCCACCCCTATTGTTGGGGCCCCAGAAACACTAAAGTTAGGAAGAGGACTTCGTGAAATCACAATCCACTGAAGAAAATATAGGTTTCCACCCAACAACAGAACCATTTCTAGCTCAAAATTATATGTTAGGCAAGTTACTAGAGAGCTTAATGAGAAAGAGTAGAGTGGAGAAGAAGAGTAACTTTCTAAAATGGTGAGCAATAGGTCCATTAAGTGGATATGATGGGCCTCCCAAATAGGTAAAAAAGAAGTCCCATATACCCACTCATAGGAAGGTAAATATTATATTACACATAACATTTTTCACTTAATGAGAATTTCTTAGCTTATTGAGTTACATTGAGGTGAAAACTCAACCACCCCTATTTTTCACTTAGTTATTTCAATGATGGGAACCCTTTCTATAAAATTTTGAATAACTTGCCTTTTAATAATCTTCATTTGGTTGTGTCCTACAATTTTTCTAGATTTTTTTTTTCTTTGGATTCTTCTTTTGCTTTCCTCATTGCATTTTATTTTCCTCCAGCTTTCTACTGGGTTTCATTTCACCTTATTTGGATGCATAGTTTGCAAATGGTATTTCT
Organism: Pinus taeda; assembly: GCA_000404065.3. Taxonomy (NCBI): domain Eukaryota; kingdom Viridiplantae; phylum Streptophyta; class Pinopsida; order Pinales; family Pinaceae; genus Pinus; species Pinus taeda. Next base: position 16,405 of record APFE030425861.1, read on the forward strand.
CCAAAGTTTGCTAATTTTTACTACCACGGCTAAAAAATGTATAAAATATATATTATGTTAATTTTTTTAAATTATTTATAAATATCAAGTTTTAGATAATTTTTACTAGTTAATTCATTTTTTCACTAACTTTCCTATGAAATCACCTCATCGAAATTGTAGAGGAATTAAAAGTATGATGTTTTCAGGATCTCTATAGTCTGCTCTAAATCCCGATTTCAAAATTAAGAGGAAACAACACTATGAAGTTACAAAGTGGTCGTAGTTTGTTTTGTTGGATTTTAATAGTGGTTATAGTTCATAATGGAAAGGAACCACTCTATGTGGGCTCGACTTCACCTTATACTTCTACTCCAACCATTCCTTGGCACACATCATAATATTGAAACACATATGTGAGAGATGCACCTTTAAAAAAAATTATGATAAACATAAACCCCAATAACTCCCACTCATAAACCCGGATGCGGGTGTTAATGACTGTAATTAAGACGAGTGTTTCGCCCACACGCCGAGGACATGCCATCACGCTGCGGACAGGTGGTCGACATGGGCTCTGGGCTGGTTTTGGCCCAAAAGGACTTAGCAAGCCTTAATGGCGATTCAATGTGTTGGGCTTTCCAAGGTTCAGCCAACAGTTATGTTGTCATGGAGAACATAAGCCTCATTATGTATCTGCAATTCGGCTCTGGTTCTGGAAATTCTGAGGTTCAGATTAACGTGGAGGAGGGAGGCTCTGAGGGCAGTATTCCCACCCTCGAGTCCTTCCCCTGTTCGAATCCCGCTGGGTGTTCTCACCTGGTTCAGTTGAATTTGTCATTTGCTGCTGGGTGTTCTCGCCTGGTTCAGTTGAATTTGTCATTTGCTGCTGGGTGTTCTAGCCTGGTTCAGTGGAATCTGTCGTTTTCTGCTGGGTATTGTCATTTGTCGTTCGCTCGGTGTTCTCGCCTAGTTCAGTTGAGGCAGGGACATCAGAGTAACAGGCCCCGCGAAGTTCCTCTGGGTAGCCGAAGGCACAAGGCCGTCAAGCTACGCCCTATTTCTTTCATGGCGCCGCGCGCAGGGTATCGCAGGCCACGCAGGGGTGGTAATTCGGGGCAACAGAGTGGCACTAGAGACAATGACCATTCCAGCCCGTGGAGAATCTCTCCTTTCGCCTGTGCCTTACCACCCTCAGGGGATTCGGAGAATTCTGCAGCAGATGTTTGTAACGCAGTGCAGACTGCGACTCTCTACTATCGACGCAAGAGGAACAAACCAGTTGTCAAGGTGATGATAACAGTTATTTTTGAGGAGGAGGATGAGGGGGAAGGAAGCTTGGAAGCTGACATGGAAGAAAGGACTTCCCCCTCAATGGACAACACTTCCAAGATTAAGGATAGTTCCTACAGTCCAGAATTACAGAGTAAGATGGACGAGGACAACACCTTCGGATACTCTGCTGAGCAGAAGGAAGCTTTACAAGAGATCAACGGCCTTAAAGGGAAAGAGCCCCTGGTTTCTTCTGAGGGTCCTTTAGAGGCTCAAAGGGACACCCATCTCAACAAGTCTTCTTCTCCGCAGAGCCCGACAAAGAGAGAAGCATCTGAAGATTCGTTTGATTATACCCTGTATCTAAAATTACCTCCTGGCATTGAGAGCATTGAAGATGTCCCGGTTGGCATGGAGGTGACTTGGGAGCGTGACCCGGTTCGTGCAGCTGAAGACCGCAAGAAGCGTTCACAAGAGCGAGAGGCTGAGGCGCGGAAGAAGCTGGGAAATTAATGGCAGAGGAGTTATCGGTAAGCCTATCCTCAGGCGATCAGTGTGTCTTTCTTTTGGCTTCTTTTTGTGTAGGGTGGTATGCAGCAATGAAAAATTGTTAGCTCAAATTAATGATGCTGTTATGGGTCTTGAGGTCTGGGTCTTGAGGTCAAGGTCTTGTGGTTTGGGTCAATTTCTTGTTTCACAGTTTGTCTATGTCGAGTTTGTCTATCTGTGTCGATCCATGATGAAGTTCAAACCATCTCTCTTGGTATGTTTGGTAACGCTAGCCTGTATACGCAGACTTTTCAGGTTGGTGAAGAAAGTTTTTGTCAGAGAGCTGCATACTCGCTCTCAGAGGTGTACACCTCTTGTAAATACTCTTTTTGATTTTTAATATATTTAGTTAGCCTTTGCCAAGAAAAAAAAAATAACTCCCACTCATAAAGTCAAAGTTATATTGGAAGACTTTCATCATATTTATGTTATATCATAACTTACTTTCAAAGAATGTTATGATAAAACTCCTCCACAATGTCTTTTCCCCCCATACCATCTTTATTAGTAGAATGACATTAAAGGGACTTTACCAAGCTTTATTAGAAGACTTGTGAGAATTTATATAATGATTATTTGCTTTCCCCAGAAATTTCATTTATTATATCAACACATTCACTATCATAAGTTTTATCATGTGACACCTCTGATATTTCCATTAAATCTCTTTCTCAGAACTCTTTTATCGAAAGCTTTTTCCTAAAACCCCCGATGTGATTCCTCCGATATGGCTTACTCTCAAAACCTTTGAAATAGCTTACTCTCTCTCCTTTGATGGCTCCATTCCACTGATCTCCGATATCACTTCATCTCTAATGTTCGATCTCCCCTATAGCTTCGACGGGCTTGGTTATAAAATGTTGATTTGTATATTAATGATTGTTTAAAATTTTCTTAACACGTGGAATTTATTTCATATTAGTTATATAATTGTGTGAATATAATATTATGATAATGTTAAATCATTTATTCTAATATAATATTTAATAACTTGATTAAATTAATTTCTAATTATATTTTATTTTTATAAATAATTTAACTCATATGAGAATTATATTACATTTTTAATTAATTAATTTTTTTGGGGTTTCTAATTTAATTAAATGCTTTTAAATTGAATGTATATAATTAATTAGTTTTAGTTGTACATTGATTTAGAATTAGATGTTTTGAAATAAATTTTCTGAATTCTAGAAATATTTGGAGATTTACTCACCCAAATTAAGCCGACAATAGCTTGTTGGAGAGATAAGAGAGAGGAGGACAATATGGAATGGTTAATATTAGAACATCACATAATTAATGACCCATAAATAAAGCGGAAAGAAAAGTGAAGAATTTGAGTCCAGAATTAATTTTTTATGTTGACTTCAACAAATGTTATTGGCTTTGGAAAAATTGTTGTTACTAATTCCTCCTTCAACATTACTCAAAAGCAAATAAAACTGAACAAAAGAAAACACATCTTGAATTTTGTTTGAATTTTAATTTATTTTTATTTTTATTTTTTAATAATTTGTTGAGAATAGATTTTGATTTTCTGTTTTGTTCAACAAATTGGTTTTAATTTCAGGAATTTCAATTGGTTCTAACAAGAGTAGTTGAGGAGATGAGGAAGAAAATATTTTGTTCAATAGAATTGTGCCAGCAAGAGAGGAAATAAAATTTTGGCCAATCAATTTATCGGAACAAATTTATTCTCCAAAAAAATATTTGATTTTAATTCTCTTTGTTAATTATAAATTGGGCTTTTGTTGAATGAAGAATAGGTTCCAGATCTGAAACTTGGGGATGAAATTTTCTACAAAGAGAGGAATGTTTGCGCTACTATAGAGAGAAATATTTTTGTAGAGAATCAGCTAGTTTGGACTAGAGATGAGGAGATTAAAAGAAATGTATTTAAGCTCTGAAAATTTCTTGCTATCATGAAATTTTCTTATAATTTCATGTATTCAAAGGCTATAATCAGACATTTAATTCTTGTATACCACTGTCAGAGATAAAGGCTGATTGGTGGCTTGCATTTAATAAAATATGTGGCAATTCTTAATCCATATAAATATGTGGTTTCTGAATTTTACACTATTGTGAATTCATTTAAATACATGCATGTTTTACTCATTTGAAATATATCTTTTAATGATGGATCTAATTTTTTTCAAGCTAAATTATGAATTCAAATAGATAAACATGGAATATTTGTTAACTATTTAGGAAATTCATGACATGTTTATCTTGGTTTTGATAATTATTGTTTTATGATAACTATTTCCTTAATGTAGTCATATATATGTTTTAGTTTCAATTCATTTTAATTGAATTTGTATGTATGTGTACATTTCAAATCCTCAAATATCGTTGCTTACAACATTGGGGGAAAACTGCCTAGTTTGGACCTTGGTTGGTAACTCCTTTTCTGTTTGGTCTAGTGGCTCTGGCTGGGGGTAATGGGACTAGTTTCTCAATATAAATTATGATAGTGCTAATGGGGTGATATATGACAATTAAGAGGAATGTTTAAGCTAAAAGTAATCTTATTTAAACTAATAATCACATGCCTATATCCTAATTTAAACATGATATAGCTATGACTGTACCTGGGTATAAAATTGAAACATGTGATCTACAATAATGTCCTAAAGCAATTGGTGATAAATATCATTCACCTACAATAAGAAGTGAAATCATTTTAACAATAATTATTTCAAATAAATAGTTAGCTGAAACTACTGTGAAAGATATATCACATAAGAAATTATTCATATATTCAGCATAAAATTTAGGCCATCACCATACAGAAGTGCAATAATTCTAACCAAGCTTTAAAATTTCATATGTAAACAATTTCAAGAAAAAATATTGTTTAATACATAACCAAAACAAAATTACAAGATAAAAGTACCATTTGTAATAAGCTATGCTCATGTGTTTTAGCAATATTGACCTACTTCCAATCAATCCAACACCATCTAAGAGTACAAAAGTGCAATTCAGTAGAAGATGCCAGATAACATGAAAATAAATATTGTTCCATTCATTTCACGAGAACTTCCTCACAGGGACAAAAGTGCATGTTTTGAAGATTGTTTCTGATTAAATTTATGGACCCCTATCTAAATGCATCATAGTGGTTTAAATAATAAAATAGAAATAAAACATGATGACTAACTCCTTTGCATTTGATCCTTGAGATAGAAGATGTCGGTCATTAGTTTGAGTTGTGTTGATTAGTCGATCATAAATCTTAACTGCCTAGTCAACACAACATCGGTTAGTATTGGCGCCATTTTCTACGTAGAAGAGGTTAGGCATCACAGGGTCATCCAATAACTATAAGGTTTGACTAAATATGGCTAGTATGTTTCCTAGTTTAACCTAGTAATTTGCCTAATTGCTTCCTCTTTCTCCCATGTTGCATGCCTCCACTATTGTTTGAGTTGTTTGACATTCGTAAGAAAATTTGGTACAGACTTTGCCACTAGGTTTGCACTGTGTAGATTTTCGTTGATTTTTTTAATAACATAGTTTGTTGCTGTTGATGCGACCGTTGTTGTGTTTTATGCTTGTTTAAGTTGAGAATCCCAGTCTACAAATAAAATTTATTTATTTGACTCCTCAAGTATAGGAAAATCAGCTTTCCTCCCATCCTATGAATTCTGCCAGGTGATGAAGTAAGAAACTCTTTTCAAGACTTCATCATATTCAAGTCTCGTGTCAGCATCTTGACTCGTTAACTTGTCACTAGTATCATATTAAGGACACAAATTTGAGACCTTCTGGCATAGGATATCCTTTTGGTGTATTAGCTGGGAGTTAAGGTTGAGAGCTTAAATCATAAACTTATCAATATTTTGAATATCCTTATATTTATGTGTTATTGCTTGTATCTATGTTTCCTTTTCTATTAAACTGTCTTGATATCTTATTTTCATCTCCTCGAATTCTTGCTATAGCTTGGCTATTTTCAATTTCATAATGGTAGTGAAGTCTTTGGCAATGCCATTTAGGTCATACTGCCTTCCTAGGAATTTAGGTAATTTTAGAGATTGCATGTTCTCTGCTTCTCTGAATGAATGCCCCAGATCAAGAAGTGCAAATTCTCCACACTGCAACAAAAATGTACGCCAAACGGACATTTTTCACTTCCCTTAATCCTTTTCTCAGCCCACCCTTACTGATAGTTTGATAAGCCATCTCTCTAGCCATCAATTTGTCTGGAACATAGTATTTGAGGACATGCGGTGAGGTAATGCTCTCAAATACCCTGATATAGGTGAACGTTTCCTCCCCAAACTATCTAGCCACTGGGAGGATATCTACCTCGACCTCCTTAGAAAACCTAATGGCATCTCAATTGTAAACCTGTTTATGGATAGGCAGTACAACTCCATGACAAATTTTGTAAAAATATGGGTGAAACCGAGACTCCCACATGTCTTTATGATATATATGAAGGGGAAGTGGATCCTTCACGATCCACTTCTATCCCATGATAGGAAATTTTGAGCCAAAACAAATTGCATCCATCATATAGGCACTCATAAGAAATGGAGGGTAAACCCTCGAGGAGATACTCCTTTTCCTCCTATAATTGATTATCTCCTTTGCTAAATTATCAAACAAAATTTGGGTCTAAGTCATTATGTTGTGTTTACAACTGCATATATTAATGGAAGGAATTCTAGGGAACATGTAGTGCTATCGGGCTTGCCAAACATCCTACATTGCATGGCTACTACAACACTATGGGGAGGAGAAATAGATGCAATAGAGTATATACCTGATTTTTCCTTTATGATCTTTCCCTCATTAGTCAACTAGGTCTAGGTGACATCTGCTCGGTCCTTGTTCTCTTTGGAAAACTTCTCAAGGAACCATTTTTTGTAGATCACTTGTGGCTCCGGTAGGTGATACATAAACCATAGGTTGTCTCCTGAAAAGCATCCCATAACCTCTTGACTTATATTCTTAAACTATATGCCTGAGATATCAGGATGATCAATAATCCACTTGACCATATCTATATAAGGGATTATCTTTGGGCACGCGGTTGTGCGATGTAGAAATGATCATGCCGTCTCAAAATGGTGGCATCTGAGGAAACACGACTATCAACTATGACCTTTTTTTCCATAGGTCATGGTTCTTCTTCTTCTAATAAATCATACATGGTTTCCCACATAGAGGTCCCTCCTTCTCTACTGCATGTAGTGTTTATGAATAAAGGAGTTGTTTCTTATTTCTCAGATGTAACTGCCTCTCCCTCCTTTATCATTGCTCCCAAATACTCCTTCTATGGATTTTTCTTGAAAATGGAGAAAACGACAACTGTTCGATATATAAAGATAGGAATCAATGTAAGATGGAATAATACAACTATCTTGAAAATGTGATAAGAGAGGAGTTTTATTTGAATGCAAGTGAGAAGACATCGTATCATGTTGAATGGATTTTCACACATAAATGCCATTAAACTTTACTAGATTCCACTAATGGTTCATTATCTCTTAGCTTTATTGCTCACTAATGTCTACAGTATAAGTCTGGAAGAAATCTTCTAGGGTGGTGAGTATTTAAATTGCAAAAATTCTGATATTGTGACTTGTGAAGCAACATCATAGATCGTATTATTGCATTATGCTTTTATGCTTTACTTATCATTTCTACAAGATGTGAGATGTGGGCCACTTACTATTTTTTCCAAAACATATCTCGTTTGTCATGTTTTCTTGTGTAAAGCCCCTTTTATTAAGCAGCAAACCTAAACACTTGTCTGTCACATACCTCAAGAGTGGGTCCGGGTCTCAATCGTATTTTGCAATCTCAACGGATAGTAACTTTGCAGTGTTCTTTTAAATGTCCAAAATGTGATATGATAAGGGAAATTTTTTCATCGTAATTTCACATCTCGCATATTCTAAGGTAACTCATTAAGGTGCACCTTCTAAAACTAGCAATATGCAATGCAGGCCTTATTTTTAATAAGAAATCCCTTAGGACTTAGTTTATATAAGAAACATACTAGTTTCAAAGTGTTATAGTGTGGAGTCCCCTTTTTATCTCTTTTTGCTAGATTTGGTGGATTAGCAAGGATTTAAATCACATTTGGTCGTGCGATATGTGGGAAAGGTAGACATTTACTAGTTTTTTGAAAAGGTGTTTGATTGATATCTTGTTTTATTCCAAAATTTAATAAGGAAAATGCCTAAATGCTAAAATTATTTTTGGAAGGATTTTTTAAATGGTCCTCATTTATTAATGTAATATTGATTACTATTATTAAAAAATGGGGGGTTGTTGAATAACACAACAATTGGCGATTCACTAGGAGGAGCTAGTTATCTCTGGGAGTTTTTTTAAATTTCTAAAAGCTTTCAAAATAAAGATGGTTTAGAAAATAAAAATTACATGAAATATAATATAGATCATACTACTATTTGAATATTTAAACAACATCCACTTAACTATCATCCTTTTGATTATCCTCTTACATATGAAAGTTACGTTGTCTACATCAATCATTACATGGTTTTAAAGATAAAAATAGGGAGACAGTTCAAAGATCATTTTTTGGTACACTTAGTTGTCATAGGTAGAGCCTTTATTCCTAGTATGCATTCATATCTTCGAAAAGGTTATGTTTTAACCAGAAATGATTTAGTATCCCACCTAGGTCAGAATACAATTTTTAAAGATAAGCTCAGATGTGTATACTTATTTTCTTTTATTTTCTGAAATAATTCTTATTCTTCAAATTTTCATTTTTTATCCCTTAAAGGACAATGTCTTTGTTTGGTGACCAAAATTGGCAATGCCATTCACTTGATTATAACTTAACTAAACAAGTTGGCTCTTAATGAGACCCTTTGTCTTTTGATTAATACAATCTCAAGTCATTGCCCTGTTTTGAAGTGTAGTATTGGTAATGTCAGCTAGTTATAACCTTATAATCATGGTAAGTTGACTCTTGATGAGACCTCTTATCCTTTAAGTTTAAGTATATTTTAGAATTACACTATAAAAAATGTGAACTAAATAGATGAGGAGAATCATTAGCTCTTTAAGCGCTTCTTGGTGACAATTGTAGAGTTTAAAGATGCTTTTCTATAGAGAGACTTTGCTTTCTTGTTGATATTTTTCTTGATTGATGTAGAGGCAATGTTGATTTCTAAAGTTAAGTCTGATCAGACATCAAATAATTTTGGAAAAGAATAAGAAATTTTAGAGAAACAAAGCTTAACCCTATTTTTTATGTGCAAAAGTCATTTTCATAACAATATTTACTTATACAAGCGAAAAGTCAAAAATAAAAAAAGACTATTATTTGTAAAGCCAAAAGTAAATTTTCTTAAACTTGTATATTCTTTCTAGAAAAATAAAATAAAGGCAATAATATACAGTGAATAGAATAGATCATCTTCTATGGAAAATATTTCTTTAAGATCTGCCCAGTAATAGGTAGAGATTCTCTCTTTCCTGATAAATCCTGTAATAAGAAGGTTGATGGGCCTATTTTCTCAACAATCTGAAATGGGCCAAGCCACGTTTGTTGGAACTTGGTATGCTTACCTTTTTCCTAGTGGGCTTTATCCCATTTCAATACTAGGTCTCCAAGATGAAAATATTTTGAAATTATAGAATTTGAATCAAAGGAAGTTTTGACTAATTGTTGGCAATATGCGTGTGTGATTTTGGCCTTTTGCCTTTCCTCTTCAAGCTTTAGGATTTGTAACTGTCTAAATTGCATAGAAAAGTAATGAGTTTCTTCAATGAACTGAACTAGGGCTAGAGATGGGATAGCTACATTTGTAGGTAGGACAACTTCTTTCCCATAGACCAAACAAAAGGAGAAGTGCTAATGGAGGCCTTCCTAGTTATTCGATCTGCCCATAGGGAAAATATTAAAGGCCTATGCTAGTTATTCTAATTTTAGTCAAAAATTCGTTTAATAATCCTTATGAGATTTTTGTTTGTAGATTCAAGTAACCCATTTCCCTATGGATAATAGTTAGCAGAGTATTTGAGCTTAAAGCCTCTTTGAAGTGCAAATTTTGTCATAGAATTACCTGAAAAATAAGATGAATTATCAAACATCAGGGTAGATGGTAGACCAAACTTGGTAATGATAAATTGATCAATGAATTCAATGATGTTTTCAAAATTGGCTACGTTGAGTGGAATGACTTCCACCCATTTTGTGAAGTAATCAGTTGCTGTAAGGATATATCTATGCTGCTTCAAAGAATGAGGAATGATCTCACCTATTATATCCAGTCCCCACTGCTCAAATGGTTGTTCAATATTGACTGGCTGTAATGGTAATGCAAGTTTTCTCTATCTCCCAATAGTTTTCTGACAAACTTTACATATCCTTACATAATTGTGTGTATCCTTAAATAATGTTGGCCATTAATAGCCAGCATGGAGGATTTTATGTATGGTGGTATCTCCTCCAAAATGTCCACCAGTTGGTCCATCATGCAGTTCCTTCAAGTCCTTTTCTACCTCATATTTTTCAAGACATCTAAGTCAAAAATAATCATAATTTATTCTAAACAACATGTCATTGTTGATTTGATATTGTCTAGCTTTTAGTCTCAAGGCCCTTCTCTTCTTATATTTTAATTATGTTAGGGCATATCCATTTCTTAAGTAAAATATGATATCATCATAAATTAACTTAGTGTCTTTAAGGCTTACCTCATAGACTTGTACATCATCACCTTAGTCTTGTAGATTTGATAAATTAGATGCTCTTGCTCACATCCTGCAAAAATATTAACCTTTTACAGTTTTTGGTAGCATGATTTCAATGTCATATTCTTGCAGAGTTGTCACCCAATTTGCTCTCTTATCACCTACATCCCTTTGTATCAACATATTTCTCACTCCTGAGAATGACACTATTACTTTGGTGTAGGTTTTCAGGAGAAAAGGTCTAAAGTGTTTTATTGATTTGAAAACAACAAAAGCTTGTTTTTCAACATCTAAGTAATTCAATTCAACCCCCTACAAATTGGGGCTTCAACCTTTTCTTCATTGACTTCTGCCAATATGGCTACATACAATTTCTCAGAAGCGAAAGTATATAGAATGAAATGATTTGAAAAATTCAGAGTTGCTAAATAAGGAGCATTAATGTTTGCTTGTTTAATCAAATCAAAAGCTTCATGTTCTGTGTGTCCCCATTTAAAAAGAGTATTTTCATTTATCATAGATTACAGAGGTAAAAAAATTTGTGAGAAGTCACGGACAAACCTTTAAACAAATTTATTTGGAAAATTGCATTGATTTTTCATTATGAGGTAAAGGAATTTCAGAGATTTCTCTAATTCTATCAAGGTCAATGTGAATCCCTAGTTTGGATACAATGAATCCAAGAAGGTTTCCTTCACTTAACATGAAGAAAGATTTCTTAGGATTAAGAGAAATTCCATACCTTTGAAAACACTCAAAGATTTGTTTTAAATCTCTCAGATGATTACTGCGGTTTTTAGAATATACAGTTATATCATCTAAGTAGATTCCTATTGATTTATTTACTAAACCTTTGAAGGCTATGTCCATAGCTTTTTGGAAAGTAGCACCAACATTAACTATTCCAAATGGAATCTCGTAATAAGCATAAGTTCCCCATTTTGTCGTACATGTAGTTTTCAACTGGTCATCTAGATGTATCAGGATCTTATTACAACCTGAGAATCCATCTAGGAAAGACATTAGTTCTGAGCCTGCAACTGATTGCAATATCTGTTCCATGGGAGGCAATAGAAAGTGTCCTTTTGACATGTTTTGTTTATGTGGTGGAAGTCTATACTTATACAAATATTTCCATTCTTCTTTATATCTAGGACAAGATTGGATACCCTCCTAGAGTGTCTGATAGGGAAAATAATTTCGGTTTTTAGCAGTTTGTTCAATTGAGATTTATTCTGATTTTCTAAATTAGGATGGATTTTTCTTCATTTCTGCTGAACAGGTTTTTCATCAGGCGTCATGGGGATAGTATGCTAAATAATAGAAGTTTCATATATTTTAAGATATTCATATTTCCATGCAAAGACATTCTTATATTTCTTCAACAAATCTATAAAGATTGATTTCTCATCTGACGTAAGTCCAAATCCTAGATTAAAATTCTGAGGTTTAAGGTCAGTTCCAACGTTAATCAATTCAAACCTGAGAGATGAACTCTAAAGTGTTGAATTGGTGGATCATTTGAATATGTCCTTAAGGTCATATAGATCTTCTAACTTAACCACAGTCTTTGATATAACATTGCTGGTTGTTTCTTGCTTAATTTGGTTGTCATGATGGTCTTCGTCAACTATCTAGTCATCATAAGTGCCCTCTGATGTCAAAAAGCTTATGATATGTAGATCATTATTAAAGGCTCTCCAGTTGGTGATATTGTCGGGAATAGAAAGCCTAAAAATCAATTCAATAGAAAAGTGATCAGGACTTTAATCTCCTGGTGGAATAAGCTCATAAGCCACATTAGCTAAGAGATCGGCGCCTACGTTTGGGAGTCTCAAAATAGGGAAAATATTAAATACTATAAAGTGTGAAGCCAAGTATTGGACTAACGACTGATATTTTTCAAATTTCCTAAAAAACAGTGTATAGTATTTCTTACCTTCTTTAGCATGATTTCAAAATCTCTAAACATTTGGAGGTGTTTGATATTAAGGCCAATGGCTTTATACAAACCTTGAACTAATTCTTCGTATTCAACAATGTTGTTTATGCAATCAAATTCCAATCTGCATGCTAACATAGTCTTTTGCCCTTCTGGGCTAACTAATATGCATCCTGCTCCTACTCCATCATTGGATTTAGATCCATCAAAAAATAATTTCCAAAATAAAGAGCTAACTACAGGTTTATCTACAAAATTTACACACAAGTATCTGTTTGGGAAAACTTTTCAACTTGATATACAACCTATTTTTCCAAAAAGAGTGAAGTATAAGCATTAAAATTTCCTGAAAATGATTGTACTAAGTAGTTTCCGATGATATTGTTGCTATACGCAACTTGTTCATTTTCTCATTCTAGCTATGGGACTATGTATGTTTGATGTTTTTTGTGATCAACCCTTACTTGATTTGGCTTGCCATTATAGGGAAGCCACATGTGAGACCAATTAGTCGCAAAATAGCCATGAATCTTTTCTAACCAGTCTACTAAGGATTAAGCCATAGAACTTAGGAATATTATCTACAAGAATGACAATGACTTGAGAGACTTTGGGATTTGATTAAAGTATCATGGTTACTTGATTAATTTCCCCAACAACTTCAACTTGAGATTGATCTAACTCCACAATATGTACAACAAATTTTTGCCGCTGAACATTCAACTTTGCACAAATTGTTCTAGGTAAAATGTTAGATGAAGCTCTTGAATCAACTAAACAATTGTGTAAGTTTCTATTAAAAATTTTAGAAGTAAGGAGAAATGGAGTATGAGATTTATATCTTCCTCCAATCATAGAAATGTTAGTTGGATCAATTTTGTTTGGAGAGGTGCTAGGGTTTCTTCCCATTTCTTGGGCGGCTTGTGAGATCATAGCAGTAGGAAGAGGTTAAGTAGGTACTACTTTAAGCTCCTTAAGGAGTAGCCTCTACCTATGCTTCAACTTGATAAACTCATGAAAGGTGATGTTTTCCCTAGTATTTTTCATATCATCAACAATATTATATTACATTTCATCAAATACTATTAGGGTTTTGGTTGAAGGTGAAGAGTTCAATAAAGAAGGACTAGTTTGAGTGGATTTTGGTGAAGATTTCTTAACTGTTGTTTTTTCCTTGGGAGGTGGCATTGAAGCCTTATAATTTGGATTTGTTTGTGGAAAACTCAATAGGGTTCTTACCTTGGGTGGAAATAGGAAATGCTTCTTGCATTTCTTCATTGGGAAGTATAAAATCCCACACTCCTTGTAACTCTACCACTTCTTCACCATCTATATGTTCTTCATTTGTTGAAATTTCATCTTCCTCTCCATCTGATTTAGCATATGACATAGCATTTGAAGGTTTAGGATCAGCAGTGGAATTCCATTTAAATGGTCTAAAAGATTTCTTGGAGGAAGTCTGCTACATGTCTTTTAATATTAATCATTTCATTATACATGGTTTTGGAAACTTTTTGCAATCCTTCAAGATCACAATGATATTTTGGTGGTTTCATATTGGATTTATCCCTAAAAGTCACTTTCTTGGATTTTAATTCTTCTAATGCATTTTTCTTATCTACAACTAGAATGCATTTTTCTACGGCTATTACCTCTTTCATATTTTCTGCCAAAATTTGTTTGGAAGCTCTATCAACAAATATAGCTATGTTTGAAGGGAGAGAAGAAATATTCCACTCATTTTGGACCTCATCACTAGGCTTAGATGTCGTTGGTATCTTATTCAATAATTTATTGAAGGGAGAGTTGAAGTCTTTTATTGGTTATGGATGTTCAGCTTTCAAATTGGGGATATGATTGATTAGGGTAGCCGTGGATCTATCATCTCCAAATTTATTTAAGAATTGCTCTTGAAAAGAATCCCAACTATTAATAGAACCTTATGGTAATGACAAGTACCATGATCCTACTGCTCCTTGCAAAGTATATGGAAATAATCTTACAACTGCATCTTCTTCTAGTACTTCGTTCAAGTTAATTTACAACATAAAATTGTTTATGTGTTCCTCAACGAGTAGGCCACTATTAGGACTAAAATTTGGTAACCATTTCTCTGGATGGGATGGCAACAGATGTAAAGGTGAAACCATCCTAATAGCTCTTGGATTTTTGCATGGTCTTTGAGGAGGTTGAGCCATTGTTGGCATCCAAGAAGACGAAGATGTCGTAGTGTTTGAAGGTGATTAGGTAGAGGAAGATGGAGTTCTAGTACCTCTGTCAATCACGATCTGGAGTGGTGAGGTGAATGATTGGTCTAGTGATGATATGGATGGAATGAATGAAGATGATGATTCTGTTGACAAAAGAACCTCACTGTGAGATTCAGATGGTGTTTTATTAGCTTTCCTATGGCTTGGTAGAGGGAATTCGAATGCTGGGATTCCAAAATTTTCTCTTTGTGCTCTAGTTAACCATTGAGATGGGGTAAACGGAGAGGTAACACTATGTTGGGATAACTCAGATTCCTCTTGAGATATCGAAATCCCCTATAATTTATGAATCAAATATTGGAATTCAGGGGATTTAGTAGAAGAAGAATGATATGGCTTCCTTGGGATTTTAGGAGTGGGCTATGTTGTTGTTTTTACAACTTCTCGCTTAGGATTAGGAGATTTGGAATGCGATCGAGAAGTTGGAGGTGATGTTGAGGGAGTTTTACTCTTAGAATGGCCTATCAATTTGGATTTACTTGCGATTCATGTTTAGGCCCTCCTTCTAGTGCCACAAATTTTGAAGCCTTGAAAAATGTTTCTTACAACGTTGGGGGAAAACCACCTGATCTGGACCTTGGTCGACATCTCCTTTCCTGTTTGGTGTAGTGGCTCCAACCAGGGGTAATGGGACCAGTTTCCCAATATAAATTATGATAATTCTGATGGTGTGATATATGATAGTTTGGAGCAATCTTTAAGTTAAAATTAATCTAATATAAACTAATAATCACATGCATATATCCTAATTTAAACACTATCTAGCTATGAGTATACCCGGGACTAAAATTCAAACATATGATCTACAGTAATGTCCTAAAGTAATTGGTAATAAAGACCATTCAACTGTAATAATAAGTGAAATCATTTTAACAATAATCATTTAGGATAAATAGTTAGCCGAAACGATTGTGAATGATATATCACATAAGAAATTATTCATATATTCAGCATAAAATTTAGGCCATCACCATTCAAAAGTGTAATAATGCTAACAAAGCTTTAAAATTTCATACATAAACAATTTGAAGAAAAATTATTGCTTAATATATAAACAAAAAAAATCACAAGATAAAAGTACCATTTGTAATAAGTGATGCTCATGTGTTTCAACAATATCGACCTTCTTTCAATTAATCCAACACCATCTAAGTGTACAAAAGTGCAATTTCAGTATAAGATGTCGGATAAGATGAAAATAAATCCTGTTCCATTCAATTCACGAGAACTTCCTCAAAGGGACAAAAGTGCATGTTTTGAAGATATTTTCTAATAAAACATTGGACTCCTCTCTAAATGCATGAGAGGGGTTTAAATACTAAATTATAAATCCTAAGAATAGATTATTACAAAAATAGTTGAGGAGGTTTAAACGACCTTCCTCAAATTATGCAAAACAAAACAAAAATAGGAATTAAACATGGTGACTAACTTCTATGTGTTTGATCCTTGAGATCGCTGATGTCCTTCATTAGATTCATCTATGCCAGTCAATCGATCGTAGATTTTAACTGTCTAGTGAAGGCAACATTAGTCAGTGTCGGTGCCATTTTCTATTTAGAAGAGGTTAGGCATTGCACGGTCATCCACTGGCTATAAGGTTTAACTAAATATTTCCAGTGCGTTTCCAAATTTAACTTGGTCATTTTCCTAATTGATTCCTCTTTTTCCCCTGTTGCCTTCCTCCACTATTGTTCAATTTATTTGACATTCAAAAGAAAACCTTGTATAAACTCTACCCCTAGGTTTGTGCTATGTAGATTCTTTTCATGTTTTTAATAACATTGTTTGTTGCTGCTACTATGACCGATGTCTCCTTTTCTACTTGGCTAAGCAAAGAATCCCAGTCTGCAAATAAAATTTATTTATGTGACTCCTCTAATATAGAAAAATTGGCCTTCATCCCATCATCTAAATTATGCCAGGTGATGAAGTCAGAAACTCTCTTCAAGACTTCATCATATTCATGCCTCATGTCAATGACATGACTCGTTAACTTGTCACTAGGCTCACAATAAGGACTCAACTTAGAGACATTCTGGCATACGATTTCCTTTTGGTGCATTAGTTGGGAGTTAAGGCTCAATGCTTCAATTATAAACTGATCAATATTTGGACTATCCTTATACTTCTCTCTTATTTCTTGTATCCATGTTTCCTTTTCTGCTAAAATGTCTTGGTGTCTTATTTACATCCTCGAATTCTTGTTGGAGCTTGGATATTTGCAATTCCACTTGTTGGTTACAATTTTCTTTCTCTAACTATTGTTCCAATAGTAGAATTGTATTTTCCTATTCTTGGAGAAACATTATTATCTCTCTCTCTTTATCAATAGTTATTGTAGCATAGGATCCTGCAAATCGAGACAGTCTAGTAAGGTTATCAGATGGGTCGATGGGTGAATCTTTCCTGACAATATCCATCAGTTCATTATCGAGAGTAGTAGCAACTGTAGCATCCAAATTCCTCTTATTTCTTTGCCTTTTGATGACAGCTTTGGGGGTTGGGCTACAGAAAACCTCTAAAGGAATAATCTCATCAATTTTCAAAACAATTTTAGAGGTAGGAGTGGCAAGAATGTGTTCTACCTCTTGAGTACTTACAGTTTTATCTACTATAATTTCTTGACTTGTTTTGTGTTGTGGATTTTGTGACTAGGTGCTTATCCCTCTATATGGAGATTTTTTTAAAATGCTCCAATTCTTTCTATAAATAAATCATTGGGGGATTTTTTGACTTGGTGGAGGTGGAGTTAATTTTAGCCTATTTTTTAGCTGAGGTTTGCCCAGCTGTCTTTTCTGTAGATTCACCTGTATCCTTTTCTGACTCCTTACTCTTGCTTCCCCCATTCTTTGATTGTTGCTTTGATTTATTTGATTCCCTGGTAGACTTCTCTCGGGACTCTGCTTTAGTATCATCATTAGAATTTTCTCTGAAGCTCCCTTCCAGACTTATGCTGGGAGTTGGCTCCCTTATTGGTTCAATTGATAATTGGTCTAATGGTACCTTTAACAATCTCCTTTCTCTATATTCATGAAAGGATTCAATCTCTTCTGGGTCAAAAAGTAGTGATGACATGTGCTTCACCTCTGTGAATGTCTCTTCTACATGAATATGACATCAAATGCATCTTCGTCATGACTAAATACCTCCACTTTCACCATGGTGGTGAAGTCTTTTGTAGTTCCATTTGGGTCATACTACCTTCATAGGAACTTGGGTAATTTTAGAGATCGCATGATCTTTGATTCTTTGAATGGATGCCCCAAATCATGTAGTGAAAATGCTCCACACTGCAACAGAAATGTAGGCCAAATAACCTTTTTCTCTTCTTTTAATCCTTTGCTCAGTCTACCATCACTAATTGTTTCATAGGCTATCTCTCTAGCCATCAATTTGTCTAGAACATAGTATGGGAGGACATGCAGTGAGGTAATGCTCCCAAATCCCCTGATATATGTGAATGTTTCTTCCCCAAAACATCTGGCCACTCAGAGGATATCTACCTCGACTTCCTTAGAAAACCTAGGGACATCTTGGTTGTAAACCTGTTTAAGGATAAGCAACATGGCTCCATGACAAATTTTGTAAAAATGCAGGTGAAATTGAGACTCCCACATGTCTATATGATATATATGAATGGGAAGTGGATCCTTCATAGTCTACTTCCATCCCATGGTAGGAAATTTTGAACCAAAACAAATTGCATCCATCACATAGGCACTCATAAAAAATGGAGGGTAAACCCTTGAGGACATACTCCTTTCCCTCCTATAATAAATTATTTCCTTTTCTAAACTATCAGAAAAAATTTGGGCCCAATTCATTATGGTTGCGTTTATGACTGCATCTATTAATGGCAGCCATGTTTGGGAAGATTTAATGCTATCAGGCTTGCCAAACATCCTATATATCATGGTTGCTACAAAACTATGGGAACGATAAATAGATGCAATGGAGTACATACCCACTTTTCCCTTTTTGATCTTGGCCTCATTATTTGACCAGGTCAGGGTGACATCTCCTGGGTCCTCATTCTCTTTGGAAAACTTCTCAAGGAACTACTGTTGTAGATTGCTTGTGGCTCTAGTAGTTGGTACATAAGCCGTAGGTTTTCTGGTGAAAAAGATCCCATAAGCTCTTGGCTTCTATTCATAAATTCTCTGTTAGAGATATTGGCCTGATAAATAATCCACCTGACCATATATGTATAAGGGATTATCTTTGGGCGCATGGCTATACCATGTAGAAATGAAGAAACATGACCATCAGCTACGACCTTTGTTTCCAAAGGTCTTGGTTCCTCTTCTTCTAATAAATCATACATGGTTTCCCACGTAGAGGTCTCTCCTTCTCTACTGCATGTAGTATATGTGAATAAAGGAGTCATATTTGATTTCTCAGATGTAACTACCTTTCCCTTCTTTGTCATTTCTACCAAATACTCCTTTTGTGGATTTTTCCTGGAAATGGATAAAAGAATAGCTATCGGATATACAAAGATAAGAATCAACGTTATATGGAATAATACATATAACTTGAAAAGGTAATAAGAAAGGAGTTTTATTTGAACACAAGTGAGAAGATATCGTATCACATTGAGTGACTTTTCACACATAAATTCCAATAACCTCTACGAAATGCCACTAATGGTTTGTTATCTCTTAGCTTTATCGGTCGTTGATTCCCACATTGTAAGTCACGAATAAAGGATCTAGGGTGGTGAGCCTTTAAATTGTGAAAATGTCGATTTTGTGATTTGTGAAGCAACATCATTGATCACATTATCTCATTATGTCTGTATGCTTTACTTATCATTTCTGTGAGATGCGAGATGCAGGCCTCTTACTATTGTTTCCAAAACATAGCTCATTTGTCAGGTTTTCTTATGTAAAGCCCCTTTTATTAAGCAACGAACCTAAACACTTGTCTATGACATACCTCGACAGTGGGTTTGGGTCTTAATCGCATTTCGCAATCTAGACGGATAGAAAGTTTGCGGTGTTCTTTTAAATGTCCGAAATATGATGCGAGAAGGGAAATGTTGTCATCACAATTTGGAATCTCACACAAAGGTAACTCATTAAGGTGCGCCTTCTAAAAATAGCGATATGCAATGCAAGCCTTAGTTTTAATAATAAATGCCTTACGACTTAGTTTATATAAGAAATGTATTAGTTTAAAAATGATATAGTGCAGAGTCGTCTTTTGATCTCTTTTAGCTAGATTTGGTGGATTAACAAGGATTTCAATCATACTTGACCATGCGATATGTGAGAGAGGAAGACATTTACTGGTAAAGGTGTTTGATTGATATCTTGTTTTATTCCAAAATTTATTAAGGAAAATGCTTAAATACTAAACTTATTTTTTGAAGGATTTTTTAAAGGGTCCCCATTTATTAATGTAATATTGGCTACTACTATTAAAAAATGGGGGGTTGTTGAATAGCACAATAGTACCATAGATCTGCTGATTATTTATCACATAGATGAATACATATACTTTCTTGGCCTGTTAGACTAGGAGGTAACTCCTTAAATGTGATTGATTTATTCATTTAGGTTTTTCATTGTTATATAAAAGGGGGAGTGACTGTTCAGTGCATCTCCCGATGACTCTCCATTTCCTCTATTATTTATTTACACTAATTACAACTGTTCACCCAATCACTATGATTATGTATCAACATCCCCCCCCCCAACCCTAATCTGAGCGGATGTTGGTGAGTCCAAGCATTGTTCAGAATATTTCGAGCTTTTCCCTTCCAAGCGCTTTGATGAAGATGTCTGCAATCTGTTCATTAGTGGAACAATGGCTCAGATGGATTATTTTTGCCACAACATGATGTTGAATCAGATGATAGTTTGTATTGATGTGCTTCATTCGATCATCGAACTTTGGGTTCTTGGCTAGCTTTATATCTGAGGTATTATCAATCATGAGTCAAGTCAATTGTACTTGTTTGACCTACAAATATTCAAGAATTTTCCTGAGCCACACAATTTCTTTTGTTGCCTCAGTTGTTGCCACATATTCTACCTCTTTTGTGGAATCTACTAGAACTGATTGTTTGTGTGATCTACAGGAGATAGCTCCTGATCTAAGACACATAGCATAACTTGAAATAGATACACCAATTTCTTTGTCTCCATCGAAGTCTGAATTAGAGTATCAAATCAAGCCGAAGTCACCCACCTGTGTATATTTGATTCCAAAGTCTTGACTTCCCTTCAAGTACTTTAGAACTCTTTTTGTAGCAGAACAATATCCCTCAGAAGGCTTTTGCATAAAACTGGACAGGATTCCAACAACAAATGAAATTTCTAGTCTGGTAGTAGTTAGGTAGTTAAGACTTCCTACAAATTGTCTATACTTTGTTGCATCCTCAAATTATTTTCCTTCAATGGATGTGAGCATTAATTTTTGTTCCATTGGAGTAGTCAGAGGATTGCATTCAGTCATGCCAAACATGTTCAATAGATCTCCAATGTACTTTTGAGAAAGGAATATGGACTTCTGATGTTGAGTTACTTAAATACCGAGATAGTAATGAACATAGCCAAAATCAGTCATTTCAAAACCTTTCCTCAATTCCTTCTTTATGGATGCAATGTAGCTCTCATTGTTCCATGTCATCAAAAGACCATCTACATATACCACAAGATATACAACTGTTTTTCCAACCATCTTGACAAACAAAGTTGCATCATCAATATCATAATGTTTGAAATTGAGTTTCAAAGGATGTTGATTTAGTTTTCCATACGAGGCTCGCGATGCTTGTTTGAGGCCATACAAGGATTTCACAAGTTTGCATACTTTCTGTTCATTTACTTTTACAACAAATCCTTCAAGCTGGGACATAAAAACATTCTCTTTTAGATCTCCATTCAAGAAAGCAATTTTTATATCCATTTGATGGCCTTTCCAACCGTTCTAAGCTGCTAGGGCAAAGAGTGTCCAGATGGAAGCCCATTTTGTTGTGGGAGCAAAAGTCTCCTCATAATCAACCCCTTCCAAATCTTTTGCCACAAGCCTAGCTTTGTGCTTCTCAAGTGAGCCATCAGCTTTATATTTGTTTTTGTAGACCCACTTGCAACCAATTGGTTTGGTTCCCAACGAAGGATCAACTAGCTTCTAGGTGCCATTCTTTATTAAGTCATCGTACTCCTTTTGCATTGCTTCTTTCCATTCATCATGAGAAGCAACTTCTTTAAAGGAATTTGGTTCAAAATCTGTAGACAAATTTAATTCACAATCATAAGAAACATCCATATTAATAGGTGAATCAAAGTCATCTATATCATCTCCATTTTGTCGGTTTGAATTTCTAGTTCTTGTCTTTCCAACCTCATCGGGATGAATACTTTTAAGTGTCTTTGTTAGCCACTTTTGGGGACCTTTCTCAGATGGTCCAAGCTACTACATTGACTAAGTTGGGACTGAATCAAGATTGAGTCTCCAAATTCTGTCAATCACATCACTCAAAGTATCATCCATTGTTGGAGTTTCATGTGCGGGAGAGAGTTCTTCAAAAGAAGATTCCACAGGTTGATCTAGTATAGAAATCCTCCCTTCAAGATGTGGAATCTGATTATCAAATTCTTGAAATGATTTTGCATTTGCGAATCTATCTAAGAGATCAAGTTTCCCCTCAACAACATTGTCAGTTTTTGATGATTCAAGAAAGATTACATCTCTAAATAAAACAAATTTTCTACTGACTTCATCATAGAGACGATATGTTTTAGAGGTGTTTGAACACCCCAGGAAGATACACTTATTACTTCTTGCGCCAAGTTTGTTATTATGTACCTTTGGTATCAAGACATAACATGTGGAACTAAAGACCCTGAGATGCTTTACCAAAGGAATGTGCCCATACCACATTTCATAAGGAGTCTTGCTTCTAATATCATTAGATGGACATCTATTCTTTACATATACAGCACATAGAATTACATCAGCCTGAAACATCAATTTTACATTTTTGAAAAAAATCATGGAGTGCACCATATTTAAGATTGTGCCATTCATTATTTCAGTTACTCCATTCTGTTGGGGATTATAAGGCATAATTGTTTGATGTTTGGTCCCATGCTGGCGAAGATAGTTTTCAAATTCATTTGAAGCGTATTCTTTTCCATTATCAGCGTGAATAGAGCCAATAGGAGATTGTGCATCATTTTCAAACCATGTATGAAAGTTCTTGAATGTTTAAAAAGCATCAGATTTGTTCTTCAATAAATATACCGAACACATTTTGGTGTAGTCATCAATAAATGTCATCATATATTTATTTCTATTTGTAGAAGGAATAGGAATTGGACCACATAAATATGAATGAATGAGTTCAAATTTTCTATGTTCTCTGGAATGTGAATCATGAAAAGACTGTTTGCTATGCTTTCCTAGAATGTAAGCATCAGATTGCTTAAGCTGCCTAGGAATTGTAGGCAAACCAGTGACACCATTTTTCTTCAACAAGCAATGGTTGTCATAGTTCAAGTGTCCAAATATAACATGCCATAATAAACTTAATGGAAATGTACCTTCCTCATAATGATAATTGTATGAGAAATTTTGTGAACGAGCAGAGGTACCCTACAGCTTGAGAAGTCTTTCTTCTTCTATCCCTGTCATGACAAGTGATTGGTCTGATGTTTTTCTTGCCTCAAGCTTGCCATTAAACATATGAATGGAGTGTCCTTGCTGGCATATGTGGACCAAGGACAACAAGTTTCTCCTCAGCTGTGGGAAATGTAGAACATGATGTAAAAGAAAGTTTGGAAGATCAGGCAATTTAAGCCTGATTGTGCCAAACGCTGATGGCTTGAGTTTTGATTTGTCTATAAAGTATACTGCTCCATCAACATTGTCAATAAATTATTCAAAAAAATCTCTTCTAACATTCACGTGGAAAGTTGCTCCTAAATCAAGCAACCAATCATTTTTCCAAGAAGCAAGTGAAGCATTAAATAAGTTTTCATTTACTCCAACATTATAGTGTGCCACAACATAGTGAGTGGATTCAGGTGCTTTCCCTTTCTCTTTGTCATTAGTTTTAGCTTTGGGTTGGTTTCTTTCCTACTCAATTCTTTCCCAAGGCAACTTGCATGTGGATGCATGATGTTATCCATCTCTTTTGCAGCATACATAGTGCAAATCTCACCTTTCTCCTTATGAGTGCCTACCCCCCTTGCCTCTGAAATTTCTTCCTCTTCCTCTTCCTCTTCTACCACCTCTTCCTCTGGAAGAATATTGAGAAAGATTATTTTCTCTATGTAAAATACACACAGACTCTTCAGAAGACTGAGGAGTTGTCTTCTTCCCAAAGCTTTCTCTCTTTCAATTTTTTTTTTCAAAAGCGAGTCAAAGGTAATGTCTTTTAGGTTTCCATTTCCTTGCAATTACTGAAGACAATTCGGGTAAGTGGGGTAAAGTGCCTTGAGAAAGGCTATCAAAGGAATATCCAGTTCAACATTAGTGACTTTGATATCATGAATAATATATTTTACTTGTAATGCAAGAGCAATATGATCATCATTTTGTAATTCAAGGGTGAATAGTTTAATCATGAGTTGAACAATTTCAGGTGCAGAGTGTGAGTCATAGAGTTCCTTCAGTTTTTGTAAGGCTTCGAAAGCATTTGAAAATGGGAAAATATGGCAACTCACCTCTTCATTTACTGATGCTGAAATCAATACATAAGCCTTGCTATTCTTATTTTCCCAAATGGTGAATTCCTTGTCTGAGGTAGGTTGTTCTAGCTCTTTGTCTTCATTTTGAACACACACTCCTTTCCACAGCTCATTAAAAATGAGAGTGTGTTTGATTTTTTGTGACCATTCTGGTTAGTTTTCCTTGCTGGTGAAAAGCACTCGCACAATAGATATCGACGAATGCATTTTAAAAATCTGTGTATTGTAAAAATACTTTTTCCGCCAATGTAAAAAAAAAGTGCACCTCCAGTGTTAAAAAATGTAGTTCTACTATAAAATTAGGAAAAAAAACTCACTTTGATATATACGAGAGAGGTATTTTATGGGGGAGGCGGTTTATGGGGAAGGGTTTATATGTGGGGGAGGTAACATATGGGGAGTATTTAATACCAAAAAAAAAATCGAAAGGTCATGGAGTTCCTTCAATAGAGTAGGGAGCGAATATTTTATAACAATGAGGTGCAACCAGTGAGGAGGGCATAGAGACCAGGTGTTGTGGAGGAGAAACACAACATGGGAGGAGGGGCCATATGATCTAAGGAGTAGCATAGTATATGGAGTGAGCAAACTTGCTGGACAATGTGGGAGCGACGGTATAAGGAGGAGTAATGCAGTGTGGGAGGAGCGGTCGTATGGTCCAATGAGAAGTGCAACATATGGAGTGCACAAATTTACTAGACATCATGGGTGTGATGGCATAAGGAGGAGCAATGGTGCCAACACTTATGGAGGAGTGGTATGAAGGGAGGGTTGAATGTCAGGCCTTCGTATTCAGGAAATGAGGTGTGCATACCAGAATGTTGTGAGGAGGGCGTATTCATATACCATAATGTTGTGAGGAGTCTCCAACATTCAACAAAGTCACCAGCACTTAATGTATTCAACTTGAGAGATATGAAGGTCAGAGGCATAGTTGAGGTATGGCTGGAATATGAGAAAAATTATGCATAGCTCAAAGAGTGCAGAGAATATGGGAGAGAGCACAGAGAATAGAGGGACAAAATATGGCGGAAAACTAATACAAGGAGTTACAACACAAAAGATAATTTTGGGAGCTAGCTCTAGTACCATGTTAGATCAGGAGCTAACTCCTCAAATGTGATTGGTGTATTCATTCCGCTTGTTCATTATTATATCCAAGAGGAAGTGATAGTTCAATTCATCTCCCGATGACTCTCCATTTCCTCTATTTTTTATTTACACTAATTATAGCTATTCACCCAATCCCTATGATTACGTGTCAACCTAAGAAGTCTTCAATGTATTTCCTTGGCTTATTGACTTAATTTTCTTATTCCGAATTCAAATCTAGTTCAAATACAAATTTACCTTGCTCTAGGTTGAAAAAAGGACTAATCCTTCTTTCAATTGAGATAGATTTAGGATTCACTTTCTGTAGGTTACAGTAGATTTTCATTTATTTTTAATTATTGTATGCTAGATGTCCTCTTACACGTGGGCATATTTCAGAGTGGCCTAGTTGAGCCATTAATTCAGGTAAATGGTCACTTTCTTGCCTAACCTCAATAAGAGAGGGTTGATTTGATGTCTATTCTCTATTTATAACAAAAAAACATACTCTAAGCCACTATAAATAAAGAGAATGTAATTGGACCTAGTTTAACTAGTTGGAACCACCATTCCAAATGGAAAAGGATTCTCTTTAGGTTCCCGACCGGGTTGTCTCCCACATAATGTTGAATTGTCATTTTGGGTCATCAACAAGTTATTATGAGTGTCAAAAATAATTTTCATACTTTATGGTTCTAAGATGATTATTACAAGGATATCTAACCATATGAATTTATAGGTCCTACTCCCTACTACAAAATGATAACAACTCTATTATATATGTGTAGGAAATTCTCCTTCTTGCTGTTATACGCTGGCCCAGGAAACAAGACCCCCTTTTCTAGGTATTTTTGCAGTGAATGTCGTACTAAACTTAAGGAGGTTTCCACCTACTCATTTTTAGAAATAAGAGGCTTGAGTAACCCATTAGAGAGTAGAATAAAAGCATAGAGATGCTATTAAAGAATAGGAGAAGTCTAAATTAATTATTTCAAGCAAGTTTGGTAACTTTGTCATGTATAAGAAACATTTGAGTTAATGGAAGTGATACATGATTTGATTGCTTAGCTTCACATTATTCTAAGGTTTTGAGATTCCTTGGATTAGGGCCCACTCAGGTGCTTAGTATCCCTCTTGTATCATATCTATTCATGCATTTATTTCTTAAATTATGCAAAATATTTATGAAAATTACTTTCACGCATGGTTAATTACATAACTTTAATGGGGAAGCTTTCCTTGGAAGTTATATTAACTTTTGATGATGATAATTTTAATGATTAAATTCGTTAAATAACATTTTCAATTTTTATTCAATTCGTTTCCTTCATTGTTTTTTGTTTGTTGTTCATTGTGCATTTTTCACTATTTCTTTTATTGTACCTCGTTTTGCAGCTACAAATATATCCTTCAGGTAAGCATTTTTTAAGGTTAACCCTTCAACAAGTTATTGTGATGCCTTGGATAGGAATATATTGTAATTTCTAACTTCTTCTTAGCTCCCTTTCCCTCCAACCTCAAATTTAGCACATTCACCTACTCAGTGTAGGGACCCAAGTAGAAAAGTAGGGACTCCTATAGCAGTTTGCAACCTGCCGTATAAACATACTCATATTTTCATTAAACTTGTGATTTTTCTTCCTCCATATTTTACAACACTTCTCAAAAACTGAAAATGGAACTTGGAGGTAAAGAGACAATGCAGATTCTTTTATATGGTTTGTTGTAGAGCCTACTTCTTTTATGAAAAATTAGGGTTTACTATTTGCAAGTTTCCATTTCAGTGGTTTTTTTTCCTTCCTCACAAGATAAAATAGGTGTGCTTTCATTTCATTGTAGATAGTGTAGTGTGTCCATCCTTTATTGAAATTATCCTAAGTTTCCATGCTACATTTCTTTCATCAAATTATTTCCTACAATATTAGTTTTCCTATAGCATAGTCTAGTCAACTTGGTTTCTATGCATTTGGATTTCATTTTAGCATTCCTACCTACATAGAAGTCAACAAAAGGAAGAGATAGTCTCTATTATGCCTATATTTATAGCCCCTTTTAAGTTTGTACAAACCTCTAGTTGATAATTTCATTGAGACCCTTGGGAATTGTAACATTGTTGTTGTAATACTGAGGGCCATCAATTGGGAACATTTATGTAGATGGAACACATTCGAGTGTTCAACGCTATATCATTTTTGACCCACATCCTAACCCACATATTTACAAATCCACTACTTGTTTGAGGGTAATTCTATCATGTCCCAAAAAACTTAAATTAATAAAAGAAATAAAGAAATGGGAAAAGACAATGAAGACATAAGGAAAGATAAATTAAGTATAATTGTGATGAAAAGAGGCTTTGTATTGAGTCATTTATGATGGAAAGACTATTGTCACATACTCTGGATCTCCATGCATGCATGCTTAAAAGACCCTATTTTTACAAAGGTTGGGTAGTAGGTTTTATTTTTGGGATGGAGGAACTAAGAAATATTAAATATAATAATGGAGCAAAATAGACCCCAAATTAAAGGCAAGAGAGGAGTTCTCAAGGACCCGTAGTCCATTATTGTCTTTATGTTCCCCTCTGTCACAAATGTTGGTAAGTGATAGGTGCAGAAATATTTTATCAGACCTCGCGACATTGGAGTAAACCTACCATTAAAAAGTGTACAACTTTCATATGGATGACCATCCATCTACATCTTGTTGCTTTTTGAAAGTAGTCTGGAGGGAAAAATTGCATTGACAATAAATATCTACCCCTCTAGAGTTGAATAGTCGAATTTTGATCCAACGATGGAGATTCATTCAAGGGGGGTTGAAGAGATCTCCATCCTGCCATTTCTCAAACTTTGAAACCAGGTGAGGACCACTCTTGTGGTCAGGGTTTCATTTACTGGCACTATGAAAGGTAAAGTTGGAAGTTTGTAACGATAAACCCTGCTCCCCACCCCCACTCCTATCTTTCACCTCACTTGCCATCGCTGAGTCTTGTTGCGATACATGCATGACAACATGACGTTGTCATG
This sequence comes from Pinus taeda, assembly GCA_000404065.3. NCBI lineage: Eukaryota > Viridiplantae > Streptophyta > Pinopsida > Pinales > Pinaceae > Pinus > Pinus taeda. Next base: position 44,939 of record APFE030425861.1, read on the forward strand.
ATGTCACCTAAATGTTGGATGCATTTCCGATAAAAATAATTCCCCTGTTCAAATTAAAAAAATTCCTCTGTTATTTCTTGGTGCTCCTATCACATGCGACTTGCTCAAGACATCATTTGTACACCCCCATCACCTTGGCAGCTTGTTCCAGTGTCATTTTTTTCCTCTTCTATAGTGATAAGGTAATTTACTCATCTTTACTTTGTGTTTCTATAGTATAAGAGTTTAGAAACCAAGAAATGATAGCATCAAATTCTTTCACAGCCCTAAAGGATCCAAAAACCCATGAACCCAAGCCCTTACGAAGACTTGAACCCCTCATGGATATGGAAGCTCAAATCATTTGTCGAGCCTACGCTTATGACGTAACTAACCTCCTAATTTACTTGTTTGACCAGTATGTTAGTGGGGAAGACCCTTTCTGAGTAGTGGACTAAGGTCTATACTATCATATTTCACCCTTTGTGCAATACTTCCCAGATTTTGTCTCTTCGCTGGTAATGCCCTACGTCGACAACAATAACTATTTCATTACTTCCCAAGGGTTTAAGATCCTATAAATCACCACATAACTGATTCAAAAGGCCTTGATGTACCCTTCTCCCCCAGGATTGATGGAGTTCACGACTACTACCCTAATGTACTATTACTCTGCTCTCCCAGGCACTGAATAGCAACCCTTCTTTGATCCCATCCAAGCACTTGGGCTAGACATATTGCATGTTGTTGATAGTTTCTCCCTCTCCCTCTTTGTAGAGCCCATTCAACCTATCATGTCCATTATTACTTATCTACTACGAGAAGAAGATGCCAACATAACCAATAAGGACACCTTAGTCTTCCTCGAGAAAATCTTTTTGCCTAGATGTGTGCTTCACATCCATGCTCACCTATCTGAAGCCATTATGTTCCAGATGTATAAATTCTCCATCACCTCATATTTCAGATACCACTCCTTGTCGTTTTATCTCCTTTTGTATTTTCATGTTGAAGAATTTGAGTATGTCAACCTACACATGGTCTCTAGGTACAAGAAGAGTAACTAAGCTTTTCATTGGGATGTGGCTCTCAGATAAAGACTAGATTCTCATAAATTTTCACAATTTAGCTCCACCTATATGGCCATTGTCTATAACATCACTCATGTTGCCTCCTCCAAGAATTCTCCCCAATAGAAAGAATTCCTTCAGCTCAACAAGAACACCAGTGTGGGAGACTCGTTTTTGTTTGAATACCACAAAATGATCAGCAATTATGGTTGTGAAATCCCCCTGTACCACCTACCTATATTCATTCTTCCGAGGATATTTTCTTTAGAATTCATTAGGCAAAGTCTAACTACAAATTAGCTCCACTTTGTCCCTAGAAAGACAGGTATCTGTTCAAATTAGGAATGCATGTGGGACCTTTTGTTGTTAATTCCAAGTGGGCGTTTTGGGCCATTAAGGCCCTGCTAAAGTAGATGAATTCTAACCTATGATAGATCTAGAACTATGATCCTCATGGTGTTATTTCTCAGATGGGAGAAAAGATAATGTCTTCAACTTATTCGCACGAGTCTAAACTTGAGGTAGAACGGATAGTCAACTCTGAATCATGGTCTCTTGACATAGAGATGGATATTGACACTCATAATGATAAAGGAAAAGCACAAAAGAAGCTGATGGGTCAGATTATAGATACCAAGATGGTAGGGGATTCCTCATCTAAAAAGACTAAGACTTAGGAGGCAAAAGAAAAATAGTTCAAAACAAGCCTAGTGGATAAGGATCCATATTAGGTAGGTTTTCATATGTCATTGGAGGATTTTCCACAGTCAGTTGCCTCCTCTTCTTCACGGGTATTTGTTTTAGGTGCAAGTACTAGCAAATGAGTCTTAGGGTCAAGATTATGTTCCTTCAAGGTCTTTGTAGAATGACATAAGAAAGTGAGAGAGGATATGCAGCAATAAGTAGAATCTCATTGAGCCCCCTATCGCACCAGGTTGCTAGATTTAATGGATTTAGAGAAGAATCAAGTGAGGTTTTTCTTGCATCATACTAGATCCCATTCCTTTCCTTCTAGATCCCAATGCAAAACTCTAGATGTGCCTTTAGATATTATATGTATTCCCCTCCCATAAAAAAACAATTTCCAAAAAACATTTGGGGAAATTCTGTACAGTGAACTGAATAATAATGCCTTTACCATTTGCAACATAGAAACACTATTAGAGAAATATACAAATAGGATGAAGCAAGAGAAAGCCAATTCCCATGCTCTCCACATACAGAATGAAAACTTCAAGGATTTGGAGGTGAAGCTTTCGGTGAATCTTGAAGATAGGTCAGTCATATAGACTCTTCTCAAGGGTTCCCAAGCAAAGATTCAAGAGATAAGACACAAGCTCAAGATAGAAGGCAATGAACATGTCCATTCTAAGGAGCTAGTGAGGTAGAGGTGGAAAAATAGATCTTGGCCAATGAGATAATTGAAAGGAATAATGAGGTCGTAGCCCTCAAGCCAACAATAGGTGAGTTGTAGTACAATATCAACTCACACATGTGCATGGTCATCACCGCTAAGGATACCAAAAATCCTACTAAGAAACTAACCAATAGTATTACTAAACTTTAGCTTTCAAAAGGGGAATTAAGAAAGGTACCAAGAGTTCTAGAGGCTCTCTAGAAAAACTTGGCCTAGAAGGAGAAAGAAGTAGAGATAAACAAGGCTAATGTTGAGATCCTTAGAAGGGACCTACAAAAATCTAAGAAAAAAATCTCAGATCTGAAGGGAAAGTTAAAAGGGAACATGTCACTACTACAAGTCAAATAGCTGATATTGGATCAGATTGTTGAGGAGATGGAAAAGAACTAGGAATCCATAACCATGATGCATGAATAGAAAATAACAGTTAAATATTTTTAATAATCCATCACAATAGTTAAGGAAGATGGGATAAAGAACTCCCACATTTCCAAAGTTTTCATTAATTTCATGAATGAGAGGCCACTTAGTGATTTGACTCCTAAGGACATGGTGGATAGAGTGGGGGTTGTAATGGAAATTACTAAGATGATCCAAAAGGAGGAAGCTAGAGTAAGAGCAGTGGCAAGGAAGGTTGATGCTTTCAATAAGTGGTTTGAAGCACTAATAAGGCTAGCTTTCCCAGGTGTTGGGAATTGGGTGAGTTAAGCCCCTGGCATCAATACAAACAATGAGAAGTGGAGGCCAAAATCAAAGCGGACTCCTCCCATTAGAAGACTGCCACTCTAAAGGGGAAAACTGTGGTCAATTATCTCAAGAAATACTTTTAGTTGCTTAGATTGATGAAAATACACCTCACCAATTTGAACATATCACATGAGTTTTTCTTCTAGTCTCCTCTCTCAAATCCAATACTATGGTAGAGATGTCAACATTTCGTTGATCCACCTATGCTCCAGATCATCGACCGCTAGATGCAGCCACAATCTCCCTCCCAACAACATTGAGGATATTGGAGTTTGTGTCAATCATGACAATTTTACTTTTACTTCTATGTAACTATTTTATGTCCCTAGTTAGTTACATTTTTTGTTATAGACAACTATGCTATGAGGTACGCTGAATTTTGGTATGATAATTCTTTGGAAAAAAATCAAGAAGGAATATTTTTTGTAACATGTTTTCATTTAGGAGCCCTATAAAGACTATGAGAAAAGACTCTAAAAGGGTTTATAACTTTCTGAAATTTTTTCTTTCCAATAGAGAAGCTTTGTGCACTATTGATGTATGATTTCTCTATTGAAAATCAATACAAGATTTTGGCAATTTCGGCTCAACTGATTTTATAGTATGTGTTCTGGTTATAGTGTCTTTAAATGTGTTTCATTTTCTTCTCATATTATTTCATAAGTATTGTTGGATGTTTTTCCCATGAAGTTATGGATTCATTAAATTCAAATATTGGTGTATAATGCATGTATGGACATGGAAAGAAAATCCTTAAACATCATACTATGTATCTTTGCACCCATTTTAATCCTTCTTCCTCATTTCATTCTAATTTTCACTACATAGGATTCTTAAGTATAAGTCGTGTGTAATAAATTTCTTTCTATATTTAATTATCCTATTAGATATACTACAGTGATCTATTAAGATACAAATCTAGGTGTAGGTCACCATACATTCGCATTAATGTTTCTATTCGTTAATTTTTCGTTTGATGGTTATAAACTTCTTTTATAGGAGGGTTCTCAATCACTACTTTCTATAAAATTTAAATATTGAGTGTGTGTGATATCTCTCGTAGATCTAAAAGCACTCATTTAGGATATCATAGGAACTAGTCAACCTTCCAACCCAGGGGTTGCCTCTAGGTGCTTTATTCCAACCACAACAATTACTATATATAAGAAATAAGGAAATAGTAACATGATATCAACGACTTAAAAATTATCCTCTTTGAGAGGGAAACCTCCTTTACATCATAGAAAGGAATAATTCTTTGATGATACAAATGACAATGCCTCGTTGGTATATATAGGAGTCTAAGGGTTCATAATATAATTAGAGCCTACTTAACAATAATAATGTAAGGCACAAAATTAACAATAATTTGTTTCACTAGGGAACATTAATAATAATATGGAGGCTACATGTGCACAAAAATAGAAATAGGGGCTACACTAGTATTATAGGGACCTAACATTCCTCTCTCCTTGAAAAAAGAAAATCCTTAATGCTTCAATAGTTTTGGATTCTCTTGTATAAAATTGTCATCCTCCTCTGTGGAATCTTTAGTGGGTAAGTTCTTCTACTTAAGAAAATACTTTGAAATTGATCGATTTTGTATCTTCCAGGTTCTTGTTCCTATGACCACTTGATGCTATGATATGGTTTTTCCTTCTTCGTCAAGTTCTAGCAATATTGTTTGAACTCAGAGCTTATCATCGATAGCCTTTTTTAATCATGGAATAGGGAAAAATAGGTGTACTTGGGAAGATGCAGGAAACTCCAATCTATATGCCATAGTAGAAATATTTTGCAAAACCTAGTAAGGAACATAGTAGTTGGTTGATAATTTATTATCCTTCTTAGCTTGCTTGAGGGACATTTATTTATATGGTTGTAGCCATAAAATCATTTGTTTGCCTACATCAAAACTTCTTTCACTTTGATGTAAACCCATGATAAAATATGTGATAATATCTATTGGGTGTTAGGTCCCTATAATACCAGTTCATCCCCCTTATTGCTATTATTAGTCTAGCCCCTTGTTGTTATTGTTGTGTCAATGTAGCCCCCATATTTTTATTTTTATGCCCCATAAAATCCCATTACTTCTAATGTTGTTTCATTACAATATTATTGTTATGTAGGCTCTGATTATATTGTGACCCCTTAGACTCCTATATATACAAAGGAGCTCTGGTCATTTGATCATCCAATAATTGTTCATATATGTAATTTAAAGGAGGTTTCCCCCTTGAAGAAGATCATTTTTAATTCATTCATCTATGATTCCTTCTATTTTGTGACCTAGTTGCATGAAATTTGGTATTAGAACTTTTGATTCTAGGGTTTCACTCCTTCAAATAATGAATTGTGGCATTTTCGCTATAACATTTTTTTTATGAAACTTCAAAAAATAAATTGTCAGCATGGAGAGCTGAAAGCTTAGTGAACTTCATTCCATAATTTTAGAGCTTCGTTTTCTATATTTTCTGAGATATGGTCCGAAGAAGTTAGCGTTTTTCCATGCTTCAAAATTCAGTCTCAAACAAGTGATTGAGGGAAAATCACCATAAGTTTCTCTTCAAGCACTGAATTATAATTTTGAAAGTGATAGAAAGAGAATGAAATTTTGTTTCATTTTTATCAATTTAAGGATCGAAGGCTAAAATAGTTACACGTGTCATTATGTACAAGATCTCTCTACTCAACTAGTCCATAATCATGTCATTATGGGAGATTTTACCTAACATTATCTAGAACAATAAAATTTTGGTTTGAATTGTTGCGTTGGAAATAATGCTCAAAGGGATAATACTAGAAGGAATTTTACTCCTTGAAGTTCGAAAATTACATAGTCACAAGCAATGGGTCTTTCATCTTGCATTAAAATAACACCAATTCCATTTTCTGGAGCATCACATTCCACAATAAAGGTTCTTGTGAAGTCCAGTGTAGCTAAGATAGGTGCTTGGCACATTGCCTCTTTAAGATGTTCGAAGGCCTTTGTTGCTTCTGGAGTCCATGAAAATGCATCTTTCTTCAATAGTGTTGTTAGAGGTGCTGCTATTCTCCCATAATTCTTAACAAACTTGCGATAATACCCTGTCAACCCGAGAAATCCTCGTAGATGCTTTATGGATTGGGGATTTTCCATTCCTTAATGGATTTAATTTTGCTAGGGTCTACCTTAACCCCTTCATGAGATACAATATGACCCAGATATTCCACCTCTTGGACTCCAAAGAAACATTTGGATCTTTTTGCATGTAATTGTTTTTCCTCCAATAGTTGTAGCACCCTGTCAACATGTTCAACATGATCCTTCCAAGACTTGTTGTAGATTAGTATATCATCAAAAAATACTAACACAATTTTCTAAGGAATGGTTTGAAAATTGAATTCATCAAACTTTGAAATGTTGAAGGTGCATTGGTAAGGCCAAAAGGCATGACCAAAAATTCATAATGACCCTCATGAGTTCTAAATGCTTTTTTCGGAATGTCTTCAGTCTTCATTCTGATTTGATGATATCCTGAACGAAGATCCAACTTGGTGAAGTAAATTGATCCATGCAATTCATCCAGTAATTCATCAATGACAGGAATGGGAAGCTTATCTTTAATAGTGAGCTTGTTGAGATCCCTATAATCTGGACACATGCGCCATGATCCATCCTTCTTGTGCACCAATACTACTGGAGCAGAGAAAGAACTTTGACTCGGTTGAATTATACCAGCCTCTAGCATTTCTGCAACCATACGTTCAATTTCACTCTTTTGGGCATAGGGATATCTGTACGGCCTGATGTTTGGAGGAACACTTTCTGGAATCAGAGGAATAGCATGATCATGATCACGAATAGATGGGAGACCTTTGGGAGTCTCAAATACCTTGGAATGATTTTCCAAGACTATCTGGAGATCTGGATAAATAAATGATTCCAATGTGGAAACATCTAGCGAACATAATTGTGCAATTACACCTTTTCGTTCCTTTTTTTAGAAGCTTTGTCATACCATTAGAGCTGATTATCTTTCCTGGTTTCCCTGCAATACCCCTTAATACAACTTTTTCCTTCCATAGAAAATTTGATGAAAAGTTCTTGAAAATTAAAAGCTATTATACCCAAGGATTGTAGCCATTGGACTCCTAGTACAACATCAACACCTCCCATTGGAAGGAAAGCATTGGGCTAGTCAATACATATTATCCCATGGATAGCTTGATATTATGGCACTTTCCAGAGCAATTTATTGTTCCTCCATTTGCAATCATCACTTGACCCTCTGGTGCTGGATATAGGAAGCAATTCAATTCTTTTGCTACCTTACAATGAATAAAATTGTGGGTACTTCCTGAATCAATCAACACTATTACCTTTTTCTTCTTGATTTGTCCTTCTATCTTGATGGTTTGAGGAGTGGTAATTCCCGCCAATGCATTACAAAATATCGTCAGATTCATTTGTTCTTCATCTAGGCTTTGTTCCTGGAGTATATCCTCTTCTTTTGACCTTTCTTGCTCCTTCCTTTTCTTCTTCCTCTTCACAATCTATGTAGAATAATTTCTTCTCAGCACACTTATGACCTTTAGTGTATTTACTATCACAACTGTAACAAAGCCCTTTTGCTCTTTTTTCTCCCAATTGTTGTGGTGTCAACCTTGTAGGTTGTGGAAGGCTAGATACAACACTTCCATCTTTATAGTTGTGAGTGGTATCCTTCTTGGTTGCCATAATTTTGCTTTCCATTTTTCTTGCTAACCTGAATGCCTTCTCTAATGAATCAGGTTCCCACAGGCGAACATCATGTTGGATATTATCCTTTAAAGACCCTATGAACACATCAATCCTATGATCCTCTGGAATATCTTTCACCCTTATGTTCAGTTTTTGGAACTCCTCAATGTGCT
>APFE030425861.1:57289-68880 GCA_000404065.3 Pinus taeda
CAAATCGTCCATTTCTGTCTTCAAATTTGTCTTCCAATCGTCCATGTTGTCTTCCATGCCATTCATCTTAGCTTCCATGCCCTTTATCTTAGATTTCATGCCATTTATCTTAGCTTCTGTTAGCTTTTGTGAGGCTGACATTTTTTGCACTTGGTCTTGTAATTTTGATATATCATGTAGCATTTCTTCCTCTTCTTCATGAGACATGCTAGAGATTTCAGGTTCCTTACTAGGTGTTTTCATTTTCTTTCCTCGTGGCATCAGTTACCGATAATAATGCTCTACTATGCCCTTTGAATTCCTTCAAATAAATTTTCAACCCAGCTTAAGCAAAAATTTAAGAAAATCTACACATCTTTTTTCACTTTGTAGGAGCTCGATATTGCCTCTGATGTACTCTGTACTTTGCAACCACCTAGTTCTAAATTTGTGACCTGTAGTAGCCCTCTGTGTCCTCTTTCCAATGCCACAAATCTGACCCAAATTGGATTCTCCAAGAAAGCGTTATGCACAATCTCCCGCAGTGACCTGATTATAGACTAGTTCAATAGAGCGAACTTGTATGAAGTTCTACGTGTCACTGTTTCAACCTTTGACTCTGCAAAATATATAAATGAAAACTACAGTCCGTCCTCTTTCTGTACCTTCTTACGAAATTTCAATCCGATGCTCAGAAAGAAAGTTATGATGATTTTCCCCAGGTCACCTGTTTTGAGTGTAATTCAGGAGTCTGCAAAAAGGCCAAATTCCTCAGATCATCTCTCCGAAAATATCCCACGAAATGCTCTGAAATTCTGACCCAAAGTTCAGCGCCAATTCTTCTCAAATGGGTTTTTTTTGCGACTTCTGAAACATCACAGAAAAAAAGTTATAGCGAAAATGAAACGATGACTTGTTTGGAGCAGCGAAACCCTAGAATCCAAAGCTCTAATACCAAATGTTATGAAACCAGCTCAAGAAAAGATAGAAAATATAGATCAACGCCTTAGAATTCAGACTCTTTGAGGGGGCAACCTCCTTTACATTACATAAGTGAACAATTCTTGGATGATACAAATGAAAATACCTCCTTTCTATATATAGGAGTCTAAGGGCTCATAACATAATCAACGCTGACATAACAATAATAATGTAAGGGCACAATAATAACAAATAGTGGGATTCTATGGGGCACAATAGTAACAATATGGGCACTACATGGGTACATCAATATAATAAGGGGGTTGTACTAATAACAATAAGGGGTTACACTAGTAGTATAGGAGCCTAACACGATTGGCTATGGCTTATTACCAAAGTGGAAAGGAGACTCCAGGTTTGGTACCATCGATACCTCTCCAGAGCTGGAAGACTGATTCTTATCAAAGCTGTCATTGAAGCCACTCCAGTATATTGGATGGCCCTCACTTGGATTCCCAAAGGCATTCTCTACAGTTTACAACACATTTGATGTAGATTTTTGTGGGTAGGTTAGAAGTTTGGCAGACTCTTTGCATGGGTCAAATGGGACAAAATAGCCAAGCCTAAATCCCGGGGAGGCTGAGGCATTAAAAAGCTTAATTTATTTTCGAAGGCACTGGCGGCTAAACTTGGTTGGCAGCTCCTCACCTCGGAAAGCTTGTGGACAAGGGTGGCATATGCAAAATACATCAAACCCCTGAACGTGCTTGATTAGTTCTGCTGCCAACAGAACACTCACAATGTGTCCAGCATATGGAAAGCAGTCATAAACACCATTCCACTTCTGAGAGGAGGATTAACTTGGCGAATTTGGGAGGGCAACTCTGTCCGTATTGGACAGGACCCATGGGTGGGATGTGGGAATGCTCACAGATTGCCTATTGACCTCATCGGTCATCTCAATGACAGAGTTATCACCCATATCGCTCATGTAGGAGACCTTGAAAACTCTACATTTCTGCACCAGGCTTGGCTCAATGCTCACAATCTGGAGATACCGGCACAATGGCACACAATATGGACAGAATATACTAATGCACTTTCATAGCCCCATATCAGACTCACAGAGGGACCTGACGAAATCATTTGGGCCTTTGCTAAGAATGGTGCATACTCACCTAAGCTGGGATACATGACGCTCATCGAACCTATTAGACCTCCTAATATACATCCCACCTGGAAGGCGCTATGGAAACTCAAATCAGCTCCGCGCACACGCCTGCTTATGTGGAATATTCTATTTGATAAAATCCCCACGGGCTCCAATCTGATGAAGCGATCCTTTTACGGACTGTTCCGCTGTCATCTCTGTCTTGCAGAGGAGGAAAGCACTGTACACCTATTCCTGAAATGTAATGTCACATTACAGTTCTGGAACTCCCTCATTGGTCACCTCCCGAACTTGAGGAATTGGCAAGGCGATACCATATTTGAAGCATGGGAATCTTGGTACCAGCATCACATAGGAAAATCGCGCAATATCCCCCTCCTTGTATGTTGGGCTATCTGGATAGCCCGGAACAAGGCGATTTTTGATCATCATGCCCCCCATTGGCCTTCCATCCTTCTTAATACTATTGCTGATTATAACATTATACCTGAAGAGAATTCCTCTGCCCCGGTTCGCATCCTCAAACAACTGAACATTGACAAATCCAAACCATGGGCTTTCTTTGATGGATCTGCCCAAGAAGCCGGTTGTGGTGGGGGTGCTACATTACATCTCTCTGACTCACATTGCTACAAACTGCAAATAAATTTAGGTAGAGGCACTAATAATTTTGCAGAACTATGTTCGGCCAAACATATCATACAATTTGCCATACAAAAACAGTGCAAACATTTACAATTATTTGGTGATTCTAAAATTGTATGTTGCTGGCTGAATAATACTTCACAATGTCATACTTTCTCTTTGAGACATATATTGGACGAGGCAAGAAGGCTGACTACCTCTTTTGAATCATTTACATGTATTCATATCTACAGGGAATAGAACACCATTGCGGATTACCTTTCCAAAGAGGCTGCACTCAGGCAAGGAGATCAATGGCTAATACAGGAGGAGCTTGATGGTCAATTCTACCAGCACTACCACCGTCCATTTGTTGATCATATGGCAGCTGGGCAATAGTGCCCATCTTAGCATATTTACTGTTTATATTTGTACATATATATATGTATTTATGTTTTGTTTACAATTATCACATTTTTGAACATCTTCAGTATATATATGGCTCTCTGCGTAGAGCACGGTTTATCCTACTGCACACAATTTTGATGTACTGCTCCCTGCGTGGAGATTTTATTTTATCAGTAAATTTGATCTGAACTAGTCCTATGGACTATGAACTCGATAGGCCTTGACGCCTATATATGAATGCTTCGACATATACAAAATGTAATTTCTTATCTCTAATAGAAATTACGACTTTTTCCCAGGGGAAAAAAAAATAAAATAAATTTATTTATTTATTTTATATTTAATGTTAAAATTAAATATATATTAATGTGTATATAATAATTTTTAAAAATTACATATAATTTAGCTTGTTTTATATTTAAATAACAATCATATTGTTAATTTTTTTGTTTTTTTGTTTTTTGTTTTTGTTTTTGTTTTAAGTAATATATATGGTTTTTTGATTAACTAATTTACCTGGTTTTTCTCAAGAAAAAAGCGTAATTTTCATTAATTATAAGAAAATTACATGTTGTATCTTCAACATGTATGAGATGCAGTCACTAGTAAATGGAAAAGCCATTCACATAAGTACAATATCATAGTTCAATATTTACAACATCAGCGTAATATTTACATAAAAAGTTAAAAGCATAATCGTTGTGTGAACTAAAGGTAGAACAAAAAGCAAAAAAACCTAATGATCTTTATGAAGATCATTTCAATATATTCCCATCCATCTCTACGAATGGTCGATGAAAAAATTGGTAGAATACTCGATCCCTGAATTCCTGTATCAACCATTGCCCCCTGTTTCACTGCGCGACCTCTTTGGAAAGAAAATCAACGACCATATTCCTTTCCCTGTATATATGAGAGCATACAATAAAATCAGAATGTTATTTTAGAGTGATGACTTCATCTAGTAAACCCCTGAACGTGTGTAAGTGACAATGATAAACATAGTTGATCCAGTTTATAACAATCTGTGAGTCCCCAAAGATCTGTATCTTGTGGCAATTTTGTTCCAGTAAAAATATGAGAAGGTATCGTAGGCATTTAAGTTCAACATAGTTGTTGGTGCCTCTCCCTAATCCAATTTTGATCCAGAAGAAGTGATAGTCATTTATATGAAGTACAATCCCCCTCATAACTAGCGAATTGAACCAACCCATCGAAGTATGCCCAGGGTATGCTCTTGTGTATTACTTCCGAGATGATGATCCGAGCATGGTGGTGGTCAAAGTCTTCATGAATATAAATAACAACAATATAATTGCATGTGGTTGGCCAATGAGTCAGAGCATCCTAGAAAATACTGCCATTCCTGGTCAGCCAAATACCCCAACAAACAATCAGAGGGAGGTTTCTGACTTTTTGAGAGGCTGCCTCATTCCACCAAAATTTCCAGACATCAACTATGTGCAGACCTACCCATCCCTAATATATATATATTTCCAGGAAGATGACATCAAGGAAGGTCTTTGTGAATATGTCTAGAACAAGGACAACAATTCCATCATCTAAAGTTGCAGGTGGACATGGTATGAATACTGCTGAACATTCCCAAACTGAGAAACATCGTAAAAGTCGACCAACTGGCCCATCAAGTACACCAAATATTATTTCTGAATTGATGAACTCACGAGAAATAAATAAAACAAATTTTACATGGCATGCTAAAGATGTTAAATATGATAGCCCCGATCAGGGTGTGTGCGGGAGGTTGGAAAGGATGACGGATAGTTATGAAGAGTAAAGGAAAGGTACCACCCACCGCCCCCCACACGCTCAAGACGATGGGTGCGGTGGCCCTTCGCATGAGTACATGCAAGGGTGGTGGGAAAGGTGGCAGGCACGAGAGGGACGAGGAGGGAGGTGTAGCAGTTAAGGCAAGATAGGTGAGGGGGAATTGTATTATGGTTTACGGAGTTCGGAGCTGGAGCATCAGAGCAAGAAGGCACTGACATCATCGACAACATTTGAGGAGCGAGAACAAGTATGTATCCTAGCCCTGCACTTCCCTTGCAATGGCGACATGGTTTGATTTTTTGTGGAGGGAATGGGAGAAACATGGGAAGGGAAATTTGGGAAATGTTGGGGAAAGTGTCGCAGGCATTGCGTGGCTGTAGTATGGCTCTACATTCTGGCTATGAGGCATCTGGGCACTAATCTGGCCAGTGGTCGTGAGGCCCCTTCTGAGGGTAGCATTGAGACCTCAAGCTTTACTTAGGGTGGAAAGGGAGAGGCTGGGTACTAGGGATGGGTAGATTACAACATGATAGTAGAGGCTCAGGATAAACAATCAAATGTATGGGCTGTTGGGAGGAGCAGTGGAGGAAACCCTGACAATACATGGGGAACGAGGAGTAGGAGACATGCAAAGAAACCTATTAGGATCCCTGGGGGGATGGATGGGTATAATAAGAGTAGAGGAGTGGCATAGGCTGATTTGGTAGAGGGGAACGAGAAGGCATACCAGAGCACGGGGATACTTCCATGGCCGAGGAAGGGGACCGCCAACCATATAAGGCATGAGTCGTACCAAGGAGGGAGAAGAGAGAAGCTCGACATGATAAGGAGACTTACCTCGTCTTACGATTGGGCTATCACCCAACCTGCTCCCTGCTCTGAGCATAATTGGGTCAAGATAATGAATAGGGAGAATGTTGGCAATAAGAACCAAAGACAAAGGTTAAACCATTGATCCATATTTTAAGCAAGAACGCAACAAATTACAGAGATAACCATAAAAATAGACATGCAGAGGAAATAATACTTCATTTCATTACTGTAAAATACTAAAATATGCTTACAAACAGAAATGGAAATAAACTAGCTAGGGCGATGGTAGCTTATCTCTAAAAAGGGATGTGGTAGCTACATGCCTCTGAATTGTGTTATAATGAGGCTTGAAGGTCTATTTATTGTTGAGAAATAATGGAAAACCCTTAACATCCCAAAACCTAACCTTAGAAGATGAAACGCCAAATTGTGGGCCCCGTTTTGGGTAATTAACTTCTCGGGTTCGTTACTTTGGCACTCGATCTCCGTTTGAGGCGTACAATAGCTCATTAGAAAGATCTATCCGAGCACTACTCATCTCCCATACTAGGAAATTCATTTTTTATCTGGTTCACTCCCAAAGTAAGGAGAATATGGTCACCACATTCATGACCCCTGTGAAGGGTTCCTCCACGCAACAGCAACAACAAAGGGATACGATCATGAAAGAACATAGGAATAGCTTCTCCTCATCCACAGGGGCAACACACAAGTCTCAGGTGGGCAACAAAGTTTGGTTACATCTGCAGAAAGAACGCCTTACCAGAACCCATCGAGGTTACATCTGCAGAAAGAACGCCTTACCAAAACCCACCTATCCCACTTGGACCCCCACAACTGTCTCCTTTAGTTTTTCTAGTTTCCTTAATTGTAGTACAATTTACTACTTTTAGTAGTTTTTCGGGTCCTAAACTTCCGGAGCTGTTTTGAGGCCCTAAACGATGTTTTTTTGGGAAATATGGGAGCAACATGAGTCCATGGACCATGTTTCTCTTCCCAAAGTTGTAGTGCTTGGATAGATCTTTCTAACGAGCTATTGTACGCGTCAAACGAAGATCGGGTGCCAAAGTTATGACCCCGGGAAGTTGAAGTACCAACTTACTCAAAACGGGGTCCACAATTTGGCGTTTCATCTTCTAGGGTTAGGTTTTGGGATGTTAAGGGTTTTCCATTGTTTCTTAACAATAAATAGGCCTTCAAAGCTCATTGTAACACAATTCAGAGGCATGTAGCCGCCACATCTCTTCTCAGAGATAAGCTACCATCGCTTTAGCTGGTTTATTTCCATTTCTGTTTGTAAGCATATTTCAGTATTTTACATTAATGAAATGAAGTATTATTTCAGCTGCATCTCTATGTTTATGGTTATCTATGTAATTTGTTGCGTTCCTATTTAAATCCGGATCAGTGGTATCAGAGCGGTTTGTTTTTTTCTCTGTTTTTGCTTGCATGTCCCCAACGAGGTTGGGATATAAGGAGTTAGGGCTTGAATTGGTCGAACCTTTGCAAGACCAGACTTGTAAATCCCGACGACCTCCTATGGCGGATGAAAAGAAAGACGAGGTGGGCAGGAGATCTTATCAAAATCCTGCTCGAAGAAGCCCTCGAGCGACAAAGGAATGCGATGATGGACAACTTTGTCCAGATCCTTCAGTGGCTACCCAAGGGCGATGCATCGGCTTCCAATAGCTACGGTGGAAACACCACACCATTTTAGGTACAAGTTAATTTTGAAATACCCATATTCAAGGGTCAGATAGACACAGATGTCGTCGATAAATGGTTAAATCTGCTAGATGGGTATTTTTTTGTTCATGAATTTTCAAGTCGGGAAAAGATTATTTTCGCTCTTCTCAAAGCAACCCCCCACGTCAAGGACTGGTGGGAAACCTAGTGCGAGTAGAAGGATGAAAGTACGGGCTCACTATTTTCAGCCGCACCCACTTGGAATTCCTTCCGAGATGTCATCAAGGAGTAGTACTACCCTGTCAAAAGCTATGAGGACAAATACATAAAGTGGACCACACTGCGGCAGGGACGAGACCAGGATGTGCCAGAGTTCACAAACATTTTTCATACCCTTCGCACACAGTTGGATATCAAGGATTCTGAGCTGCATTTGGTACTCAAATATCGCAGCTGCCTACATAGGTACATCCAAGAAGAGATGGAGTTGCTGAACATCTCCTCGCTCGGCACGGCATATCGGTGTGCTGTCAAAATCAAGCAGAAGCTTAAATAGAAGAAGCGAGACTTTGGATCTGCGAATCCGAAGACTAAAGGACAAAGCCAAGGCGGGGTGACCCAAGACAACCCGTTGAAGCCACAAGAAAATAACAACACCACAAAGTCGAAAAAGGACACCGGAAAGTGGTGTGAGTTCCATAAGAGCCCCTCTCACAACACAAGTGAGTGTCGGACCAAGCAGTCGCTGGTGGCTGAGTTAAAGGCTTCAGAATTAGATGCATGTTCCGACCCTGAGTCAGAACCCGACAAGGGAAATGGCAAAAGGAAGCAGATCATTGATGCATAGCCCAACGCCATTGTTGCCACCACCAAGGTCCAAAAGAACGAGCTCGAAGATCTAGAAGAGGGGGAGCGTCTTTTCCACTCACAGATGTGGGTGAAGGGTTTGTCGTTGCAATTCATTGTCGACAGTGGCAACCAAGAGAACCTTATTTCAGCAAAGGTCGTGAAGCGGTTGGGCCTGCCAACTACACCACACACGCAGCCGTACAATATTGGGTGGCTTCACCAAGGACGAGATATTCGAGTTCGCCAGTAGTGCCGCCTTCCCTATAGCATCAAACCCTTCACAGACGAGGTATTGTGTGATGTTACACCTCTGGATGTTTGTGATGTATTATTAGGCCAACCATACTTGTGGAGGCGACATGCTGTGTATGAGTCAAGGCCTCACACTGTTGTTATTTCTTTGGGTAATTCATTAAACAGGATACCGGAGGTAGCCCCACCTACTGCCACCTCTTTGATCACTGTTAAGAAAGGCAACAAGCTCATCTCCCAAACTAGGAAATTCATTTTCTGTCTAGTTTGCTCCCAAAGTAAGGGAAGATCGTCACCACATCCATGACCCCTCCGAAGGGTTCCTCCACGTAGCAGGAGCAGCAGAGGGATACGGTCATGAAAGAACACAAGAACAACTTCTCCTCACCCATAGGGGCACCACACAAGTCTCAGATGGGCGACAAAGTTTGGTTACATGTGTAGAAAGAACACCTTAAATGATCCAGGTGGATGTTGGTGGCCACCCACCTATCCCATTTTGACCCCCACATCTGTCTCTTTTAGTTTTTTAGTTTCCGTAATTGAAGTACAATTTACTATTCTTAGCAGTTTTGCAGGTCCTGAACTTCCAGAGCAGTTTTGAGGCCCTAAACGACATTTTTTGGGAAATTTAGGAGCAACATGGGTTCATGGACTGATGTTGCTCTTCCCAAAGTTGTAGTGCTTGGATAGGTCTTTCTAACGAGCTATTGTACGTGTCAAAAGAAGATCGGGTGCCAAAGCTACAACCCCGGGAAGTTGATGTACTAACTTACCCAAAACGGGGCCCACAATTTGGCGTTTCATCTTCTAGGGTTAGGTTTTGGGATGTTAAGGGTATTCCATTATTTCTCAACAATAAATAGGTCCTCATTGTAACATAGTTCAGAGGCATGTAGCCGCCACATCTCTTCTTAGAGATAAGCTAGCATCGCCCTAGCTGGTTTATTTCCATTTTTGTTTGTAAGCATATTTCAGTATTTTACATTAATGAAATGAAGTATTATTTTCGCTGCATCTCTGTGTTTATGGTTATCTCTGTAATTTGTTGCGTTCCTGTTTAAATCCGGATCAGTGGTATCCGAGAGGTCCTTTTTTTTCTCTGTTTTTGTTTGCATGTCCCCAACGAGGTCAGGATATAAGGAGTTAGGGCTTGAACTGGTCGAACCTTTGCAAGACCAGCCTCGCAAATCCTAACGACCTCCCATGGTGGATGAAAAGAAAGACGAGGGGGTAAGAGATCCTATCAAAATCTTGCTCAAAGAATCCTCGAGCGACAAAGGAGCGCGATGATGGACAACTTTGCCCAGATCCTTCAACAGCTACCCAGGGGCGACACATCGACTTCCAACAACTACTCTGGAAATGACACACCATTTAAGTTACAAGTTAATTTTGAAATTCCCATATTCGAGGGTCAGATAGATGAAAATTCCATCGATAAATGGTTAAATCTGCTAGAGGGTTATTTTTCTGTTCGTGATTTTTCCAGTCGGGAAAAGATTATTTTCGCTCTTCTCAAAGCAGCCCCCCACGTCAAGGACTGGTGGGAAACCTACTGTGAGCAGAAGGATGAAAGTATGGGCTCACTATTTTCAGCCACACCCACTTGAAATTCCTTTCGGGATGCCATCAAGGAGCAGTACTACCCTGTCAAAAGTTATGAGGACAAATACATAAAGTGGTCCACGCTGTGGTAGGGAAGGGACCAAGATGTGCTAGAATTCACAAAATTTTTCATACCCTTCGCACATAGTTGGGTATCAAGGATTTTGAGTGGCATTTGGTACTCAAATACTGCGGCTGCCTACACAGATACATCCAGGAAGAGATGGAGTTCCTAAACATCTCCTTGCTCGGCACGGCGTACCGATATGCTGTCAAAATCGAGCAGAAGTTTAAACAGAATAAGTGAGAATTTGGATCTACGAATCCGAAGACCAAAGGACAAAGCCAAGGTGGGGTGACCCAAGACAACTCGTCGATGCTGCAAGAAAAGAACAACACCACGAAGTCAAAAAAAGACACCGGAAAGTGGTGTGAGTTCCATAAGAGCCCCACTCACAACGCAAGTGAGTGTCAGACCAAGTAGTCACTGGTGGCTGAGTTAGAGGCTTTAGAATCAAATGCATGTTCCGACCTTGAGTTAGAACCCAAAAAGGGCAATGGTAGAGGGAAATAGATCATTGATGCAGAGCCCAACACCATTGTTGCCACCACCAAGATCTAGAAGAATGAGCCTGAAGATCCAGAGGAGGAGCGACTTTTCCACTCATAAATGTGGGTGAAGGGTTCGCCATTGCAATTCATCGTTGACAGTGAGAGCCAAAAGAACCTCATTTCAGCAGAGGTCGTGAAGCGGTTGGGCCTATCGACTACACCACACCCGTAGCCATACAGTATCGGGTGGCTTCACCAAGGACGAGATCTTCGAGTCCACTAGCAATGTCGCCTTCCCTACATCATCAAACCCTTCATAAACGAGGTATTGTGTGATGTTGCACCTTTGGATGTTTGTGATGTATTATTAGGCCAGCCATACTTGTGGAGGCGACATGCTGTGTATGAGTCAAGGCCTCGCGCTGTCATTTTTTCTTTGTGTAATTCATTATACAGGATACTGGAGGTAGCCCCACCTACTGCCACCTCTTTGATCATTGCTAAGAAAAGTAGCAAGCTCATCTCCCAGATGAGGAAATTCATTTTTTGTATGGTTCGCTCCCAAAGTAAGGGGAAGATCGTCAGCACATCCATGACCCCCATGAAGGGTTCCTCCACGCAGCAGTAGCAACATCAGAGGGATACAGTTATGAAAGAACACAGGAACAACTTCTCCTCACCCACAAGGGTACCACACAAGCTTCAGGTGGGCAACAAAGTCTGGTTGCATCGGTAGAAAGAACGCCTTACCAAAACCCATCATAAGCTCAGACCACTCCGACATGATCAAACTTGTCTTCATCTTTTGGTTTCTTCTCTTGGCCCGTGGCTCTGATACCATGTAGGAATTTACAGGGTAAGTTCCTCAGACAGAACACCAAAAGGACACCGCTCACAAACAGATCACAGATCAATACACCAGTATTTTGACGTGGTT
>APFE030425865.1:0-12327 GCA_000404065.3 Pinus taeda
GGATGATTGATCAAGTTGAGAAAATAGATGGACTTCTATTTTTGATGAAAGTGTGAGTGATCACAGTGTGAGTGATCAAGTCTATTTTTAGACTGGCTGTCAAAATAGAAAAGTCAAATATTATTATCTCACAATAATATTTGGACTATAAACTTAATCTTATTCTCTTGGAGCACTTCAGTTCGAGCTACGGATGTGGCACATGCAATTGCATGAAGGAAATGCGTGGTTCTTATGGGTTAGTTGAATATTTGCATGCATGACTTCAGTTAAAACTCAAGTGAGTTGAGTTTAGTGGATTGGAGGTGCAGTTGATGGAGTTGTGTTCAGTTTAGCTTTGTTAAACTGGTTGTATTTAGTCTAACTGGCGAATAGACTAGAGATGAGTTGGGTGAATTAGTTATTAATTAATTCACAAGTTATTAACTCATAATACAAATAATGAATACATCAGTTAACTCAGTTGCATGTCAGTGCATGTTCAGTTCAGCAGGGACAGGTGTTAGAGAATCAGATTGCTATCAGTTGTGACTATAGTTGTGCACCAGATCTTGCACAAATCAGGGGATTGAGTATTCCAATGAGTTTGCCCACATTGTAGCTTGTTCTCACGTGATTTAGCCAAGGAAAGACGTGGCTACCTTGAAATTATCACCGGTTCTTGTGCAGGTATTGAGCAGCGGAGGCAGGCAAGCAGCGGAAGAGATCTGAGCCAGTGATTGATTCAGATCTGAGCTGTATTGTGTGTAATAGGTGAAGCTGGTACTAGATTGCTTGTGATAAGCATTGTACTTTGTAATGTTACATGACTCAATCATTAATATACAGATAGTTGGGGTTTTTAGCGAGATGCTTTCCCCCGGGATACCATACTGTGTTTAAATGTGTGAATTGCTCTTGATGTTTTATTGTTATTATGCTGCTATATTGATGATCAACGTAGAGGAGCTTATGTATTGTATATGTTTTCCGCAATAGTACATGATCAGGATAATCTCTGTTGAATATCTTTGCGTCAACCAACAATGTCATCTTCCATACAACATCAAATCCTTCACATATTAGGTATTGTGTGACATTGCTCCTCTTGAATTTTGTGATGTATTATTAGGCCAACCATACTTGTGGAAGAGTCATGTTGTGTATGAGTCTAGGCCCCACACTGTTATTATTACTTTGGGAAATAAGTTACATAAGATACCATAAGTATCCCCGCCTACCACCATCTCTTTAATCTCTGCCAAGAAATGTAGCAATATTATCTCCTAGACTAGGAAATTTGTTTAATTTTTTATTCACTCTCAAATTAAGGGGAAGATCATGGCCACATCCATGGCCCCTCGAAAGGGTTCCTCAATGCAGTTGAAGCAGGTGAAAAAGGTAATGGAAGAATACATGGACATCTTCTCCTCACCCATAGGGGTGCTATTGTACTCTCAAGTAAAGCATTCGATCGATATGACACCCAAAGCACCTCTACCTAATGGGTTGATATATCGTCGCTCCATTCTAGAAAATGAAGAGATCAAGCAGTAGATCCAGGAGATGCAATAAAAAGGGCACATCTGACGAAGTTCCTCACCTTGTGGGAGCCTGATTGTACTTGTACAGAAGAAGGATGGGACCTGCAGCCTCTGCATTAATTATTGGGCACTGAACAAAATCATTGTCAGGAACAGGTATCCAATGTCGTGAATTGATGACCTTCTCGACCATCTCAAGGGTGAAAAGTATTTCAAAAAGATTGATCGGAAGTCTGGCTATCACCAGGTTCCAATACGGTCCACAAATGTATGGAATACTGCCTCCAAATCTGAGGGCCTTTTTGAATGGTTGGTCATGCCTCGGGTTGACAAATGCCCCTACAACTTTTATGAGGTTCATGGACGACATCCTGCAGCCCTTCACCAACTCGTTCGTGGTTATATATATGGATTATATGAGAGTTGGTAAGATCACTTGCAACACATTCAGTAGGTCCTTCAAACCCTGCAGTAGCACAAATTATATGCCAACCTAGAGAAATGTGCCTTTAACATGACCCAGGTCTAATATCTAAGTTACATCAGAGATGACCAAGGTGTTCATGTGGATCCAGTTAAGTTCAAGTCATTCAGGATTGGTGTTGGGGAAATTATATGAATGATATATTGCCACAAATTAAATTATCGACTAGGGATTTGTAATCAATAGAGTTGATACAATATATGTGTTGATAATGGAAAAGTTCCTATGTTTGATGAGTATAGCCTAGATAAGCACTCAAAACTAATACTTCATTTTACAAATTTCAATCTAAATTCCTCACACAAGCAAAACTCATAAATAAAATCTCAGCAAGCATGTGATCTAAAGTTTCTTTCTCAAGTAATAAGTTTGTCATGAAATAAAAAGACGGATTCAACTCTATTTTCCTATAACAACTGATTAAAATACACTCACTGCACTTAAGCACAACTACCATTCCTAATTTAACTAGTTCTGGAGAAAGCTATACATTCTTATATAGGAAATGTTAGGTATGAAAAGAGTCTTCACTTAACAGCGGATGCAGGTGAATGGTGAGATCTCTTATCTTAATTGTTTTTGTTCTTCCAAATATAAACCAACACTTAAACATACAGCCTGAGAAATAAAGTTTGCATTCACACGATTACTTGCATAGAATCAAAACGGGAATCATATTAAATACTTTGAGATTATATTATCGACACTAAATCACTCTTCACACATAAACCAAGTTGTATTCACAATAACTATAATAAAACTTGCCTTGAAGGCTTCGGTGGGCCCTTGTCGAGCTACCAAGGAAAGCTAGAACAATTTACAGAACTAAGGAATATACTAACACATTGAATTCATCAATGGTCGCTTATATCATTGATTTCAAAAGAAAGGATTACAAAATCAAATCTCCAACATACCAGTAATGTTTACACCTCTGTATCTTTGTCTCTTTATTTCTCTTACTGTCTCTATAAATTAGCTGCAACTTTATATAACAATTATCATCTACAAGCCTTCTCTTATAAAGGAATGGTTGTTACATAAAAAGTTAAAAGATATCATCAAATCATCATAAAAATATTACATTTCACTTTCCTTTACATATTTGGCTTCATCCTCCTGACACGCAGTGCATCAGTGATGAAGTGTATCTCGATTTTCCATTAAAAGGTAAGGCATTTGACCATCACTTCCCTCAATCTCATCAAGGCAGCTCACTCAAACCATCGACGCTGAAAAGTCGGGTCTGGTACCAGATGAACATAGTGAGTGCAGGATGAACACTGGTACCACATGAACAGAGTCGATACAGGATGGATGGTATCAGTGTCGGATGAACATTGGTAAAAGAAAAACACAGGTACGTGGGTACCGGATGAACACAGGTGCACGGGTACCAGATGAACGCAGGTGCATGGGTACCGGATAAGCAACATTGGTACCAGAGGAGCAGGAACAGGTTCTAAAAATCTATTTGATTCAATCCAAATAATTGGAGTATACAAAGAATCAATTATGTCATTCCTATTAACAATAAATCATAAAAATAAAGCTTTAAATATAAATTACCTCATAGATACATAAGGATGCTAAAAGTTACGTTCTTGAAGAAGGTAGGCAAGTGGTGAGTAGGTTTCGAGGTAAACTTGGTCAAAAATAGAGGACAATATAGGGTATTATAGGCATCAAAAATGAGACCCAACATTCCCCCATGCCTAAGTCATGGCATGTCCTCATGCAAAAAGTGTTGAACCATTTCTCAAAATTTCAAAAATGGGGTCTTCTTACAACTTTCCTGAACATTAGCTGTTTGGATCTAAGATATTTACACCTAAAGACTCTTCTTTGAGTTCCCTTTTAATAACCCTGGTATAGTGTATTAAGTGAAGAACTTTCTTAAGCTTGGTGGATACCTCATCATACTCATATTGCAACCTCTGGATATTCTCCTTTAATTGCTCATTCTCTTTCTTGATGTACCTGTCCAACAACTTATACTCTTTCAATTTTTCCTTTAGTTTTTCATTTTCCATTTGAAATCTCTCAATTGTCATCTGATCACTAGTTAGAAAACTAGCAGATTCAACTGTTCCATACTTAGTGGTTTCCTTACTAGACTCAACTTCTTTTTCACTAGCCTCAACTTCTTTTCTTAATTCTCTAAAGTTTTCTATAACTAATTCCTCTGTTTCACTAAGCTTTTCAACCTGTGCATGTTCCTTTTCAAGTGAAGCAAAGACATCTATTGGATTTTCTAGAAGATAAGGGGTATGAGTGACCATTGCCTATTATACCATGCTCCTGGTAGTTAATCTCCTCTTCTTCCTCTTCGTCTGTGACATGGAATTTGAGATTTCTCCCTTCTGTGCATGTTTCTCCTTCTCTTAATAAGCTTGCGCTATGCCACCCTTTTCAGAAGTTTGTGCTTTTTCACCCTATTTATAAGTTTGTGATTTTTCACCCTTTTTAGAATTTTGTGTTATGTCACCCTTTTCACTTGTTCTAGGCTTTTTCATATTTTTAACCCTTGGCTCAGGAGTGTCCTCCTGAGGTAACTCAACAGCTACCTCTAAAATATCACCTATGAGTTCTCCTCCATCACTATCAACATGCTTCCTTTTCTTCTTTTCACTCCTTGAGGTTTTTCTTGGAATGGGTGAATCAAGAGAAGGGCTTTTGCCTATTATTGATCGCCTTGTTGGTGCAAGATATTCCACCTCCTTTATCATTTTACCCTTGTCTGATTGAATCACAGATTTTGGTGAAGTACAGCCAAAAAATCCTTCTTTGGATTTTGACTTCTTATGTTTCTTCTTACTAGTCTCATGTATGTTGTCTAGATCCTTATTACTATCCACTGGCTTGTTTTCTTCTATGGATTTGGAAATTCCTTTTGGAGAAAAATGTTATGTGAGTAATGATTTCCAAATGCTATCCTACTTCCTTATCTCATGAGTGACTAAATTTTTTATCAATTCATGATGATAATTTCTAGTCTCAACCTTTCTGGAAACTGATTTAATTTTTCTTACCATCTTGTTTAAACTCATCCAAATGAAGTACAGGAAGTTTATCTAGGGTCCTCGTTCAAAATGTAATGAAAGTCTTAGATGATAGAGAAAATTGATTGCATACATTCCTTCGCATGTTAAGAATCTCTGCAAGCTATTAATCATTAGCCTATATTCCTCTTTGATATACTTCTGGGAATACCCTTAGACCAGTCAAGGTTCAAATGTTTAAGTTCTAAGAACTTTTGACAGAGATCCTTGTTAATATTTACACCCTTGAAGTATTTCTCCCCTACATCCGATAATCCTGTAGCTTCCTCTATAGTAGCTTCTATGATCTCTAACTTCATATCTCCTAGCCAAACATATTCTCCATCATAACTTTGAGTGAAGGTGTGAGAAACACCTTCATGGTATCCTTTAAACTTTTTCAGAAATGGAATCTAGCCAAATTTCTTAATTGTTTCTTTCCACAACTAATATTCCTTTGTTTCTTGATAAAACTGGAACATTTGTTTGTCTTGGTCTACCCCCATGCTGGCTTTAAGGATAGGTCTCGGACAATTTCTAGGGATAGATCTCGAAAACGGTTGAGTACCAGAAATGACAGAGTACCAAAAATTACGAAGTACTGGAAATGACAAAGTATCGGAAATGACGAGGTACCAGAAGTTGGGTTATGGCAATGCGATAGAGCTAGTGTTGGATGAATCGGTGATGATGAGTGGAATGAAGGACAAATGGTATGCAAGAGAGAAATGATGCTCATCTAGATGGTGAAGCCATCCAGAAGAGTGTTTATAATTTGAAAGGAGATGGTAACAGTCAAATGGTTGCCATAGTTACAAGGTGAGCACACACAGGATGATGGCAATAAGTCACATGTAGAGATTATTTAGAAGATAATCTCCGTTAAAGATGTCAAATTTCATTCAAATGTAGGTTAGTCACGATGGAGAAAACGTGGTTTATTGGACCAGTACATCGGTACAGAATGATCAATGTCATGGTTCTGGTAATCATTCAGCGTAATTATTCAGTTTATGGTTATGGGGTAGAGGTAAAATCATTGTTTAAACAACCCACGGAGGTAGAATATATTCAACAGATAATTCATTTGCTCGAATTATGATTGTCATCCGTCCAATCACACCCATGATTACCCCATTCGATCATATCATAAAAAGGATTATTTTTTCTTAGAAAAATAGGGGAATAAAGGTGAGTACTTTAGGATTTATGATAGGGGTTTAACAATTGATGGTAATAAAGTTTCATGAGGGTAATTATATATTCAGCGCATGAATAATATGAATCTTAATAGCAGAAAATAAAATACTTACCTCAAACCTCCATTATTGGATCAACAAAAAAAATAAAAAATAATAATAAAATTAAAATTAAAAATTAAATTAAATAAATAAATAAATTAGTATCGGATGAACACACAAGACTACTTTCCAGTACATAATTATTATGGGGAGTTTTTCTTCAGTTCTGAATCAAATTTTAATAAGGTTCCCAGATGCATAATCTTCACATTGGAATCATGTAGGCTCTCCTTGTATCTCAGCATGTTCTGAGTGTCAAGTTGGAGTAGGTGTTGATGTTACATGTGAACTTGTTCTGCTGGAAGGATTACACTGGAAAAAATACAAACAACACACTGGTACAGGAACTTTGAAATTGTAGTGGAAGTGTTAAAAAATGATGCCAAAGAATTAAATTATCAAGCTCCAAGCTCTGTAACAAGAAGGCATTTTGTAGTTGGACAGCCTCCTCCTTTTTGGAACCAAGCTAACCACTGCTTTTGTGGCCACTTCCATTTTATTGGCAAATAAACCTAACTACTAATGTTTTGTGGATTTTTCTCGAGCCTAGATCAGTTAATGCTCACTGGTATTTTCAATTTTTAGGAGTTTGAAAAACTTAAAGAAAACTCCATTTCACTTACCTATGGATTTTTCTCGAGCTCGGGCTATTTAGTGTTCACCGATGTTTTCAATTTTAAGGAGTCTGAAAAACTTAGAGAAAACTCCATTTACTGTCCCGTGGATTTTTCTCGAGCCCAGACAAGTTCTAGCTCACCGGTGTTTTCAATTTTAAGGAGTCTAAAAAACCTAAAGAAAACTCCATAGGTTCCTTTTCGATAAGTAATTTACGTGGACTGGTTAAAAGAATAAACTTACATCTAGTAAATGGATTTCTTTATTGTTTATCTACAAGGAAGGAAACACAGTTAGTAATACCAAAATCATTATCCAACAGCACACCTATATACATATATGTATAAAGTTAAATTAAATTATACAACAAAACTTACAGTGGTGGATCAACAAGAGGAGAACTCCCCTTTCTAACCAACTGCATTTCAGAATTTTGAAGAACATATTTGGTAAAATCCTCTTTAGACAGTGGCTTATGATAAACTTTCAATCGATGTCCATTCACGAAAAAGGAACTTTTATGTTCATCGATAGTTTTTATCTTAACCAAACCATTTTTCATAGATTGTATCTACCTCATAAGGTCCAAGCCATTGTGTTATTAATTTTCCTTTGAAATTCTTAAACCTGTTGTCATACAATAAAGCCTAGTCACCTGGTTGAAAACATTTCTCCTTAATAAACTTATCGTGTCATTTGTGTTACAGATCCATTTGGGCACATCAACCCCAACTTATAGATCGATACTATTAGGGCCCATCAACCCCTAATGCAGTTGTTACATGCCCTAAAGAAGTTAAGCATCAGAATGCCTCACTTCCCAAGAAGTTCCATCACTAAAAACATCCAAAAACTGCCTCTAAGAACATCAGCATAGGTAGGCCTTCATTAGGGTGCACTGCAATGCAAACGATACACTGTTAGGGTGCTATGCAGCGCACTTGGTCCCTCTTTGGCCTGCACTAGGCAAATTTGAGTGAATTTCCATGAGGGTTTGAAAGATTCCTTATACATTGGATGCCTCTAGAAGTTTCTCAAGGCTACCCACTCCTTTGAGTTTGCATTTGGATGAGGAAGGGAGTTAAGGAACATCAATCCCCTTATCCCTTCTTCCATGGAACTGATTTATAAATTTAGGAAGGCATTCATCATCACCATTGATGGCATAACTTCCTTCATTCACCTATAAAAATACCACTCATCTAAGTGATCAGGGGATGGAAATTATTGAAGTGTAGGAAGATGTTGTTGATATCAGATTTGAGTTGATTGCAAGTATTGTAATGATGTCAAAGTGTCTTGCTTGTTGTGAGGAGAGGATGGGATTGGACTAGAGGAATGATGTTGAATCAGGAAAATTGAGTGTTAATTCTTCCTTTCACTAATAAAGTGTTCAAAACTTTTTCCATATGCTTGTATTGTCTTTTCATGCTTTCATATGCTTATCATGTACTTGATTCCATGCTATGTTTAATCAATAGATAATTATCATATGCTTTGATGGGTTCTTGTTTATGTCTGTGTGCAGGTACTTCTCAAGCGACTTAAGTACGAGAAGGAGCAATAGAATCGATCAAGGGAGATAAGGAGCAAGTGGAAGCTACAAGTAGGTTCTCTATTCTCTTATTTTATCTATTGTTTATAGAAAAGGTAGAGAATGCTTTGTACTGTTGTTTCTAGATTAAGCTACTAGTCTAGAGGGATTAGGCATTTATCCAAGAACACTAAAACTTCCCAAAACAAATTGGGGACTCCACTGGGGAGCGATAATCCATCTTAGTAGCTTATTAGCCTCTTAAGACATTTCTACATACTGTACTTGTGGTCGTTGATTGAATTTTAGTCTTCTCCCATTGAAAATTGAGTCGAAAATGTGTCAAAATTGCCTTCAGAATCACTTACTATCACCAGCGCAGTCCAATGAAGGACACAGTGCATTCCAGTGGACTTCCCGCATAGATCCAGTGTAATTCAGTGCACTGTCTCTAACTGTTGCCTCCGCTGATCCCTTGAGGGTCAGTTTCCCATCTAGTAACTGAAAGTTTTTTCCAATTTTCTCTTGTTTAAATGAGTTGTTGAATGTCAATGATGTTTTGTCTCTGAAAAATAGTTTTTCATCTCCTTAATTTGGCCCTACTTAGACTAGGATTGATAAATTTTTCTTATGTATTTACTTTGTCATTTTCAATCTATAGTCGAAATTTAGTTTTAATCGATTGATCTTTAGCAAAAGAAAGTGTCGTAAAATCGTCTTTTCCTTCGAAAGTTGAATTGTCGTCAAATTTTCATTCCTAAGAGATCAATTGGTTGATATGTGTATATGATTAGTCTTTTCTTTGAAAGTGTCGTAATTCCTCATTTCTTTGAAAACAAAAGTGTCGTAGAGTCTTCCTTTCCTTGAAAAGAAATTGTCGCAAAATCGTCATTTTTATGAAAAGAGTTTGCTGATCGTTTGTGCATTAGTTTTCTTTTTTGAATCATTCACATAAAGGGGAATTGAAAAGAAATACATGCATCTTGCATTGAAAAGAGTTTGTGTGTGCTAAAAGGAATAGTGTAGGGAATTTGCATTTAGATTTTGTTTTTTGCTCTTTGATCAAAAGAAATCTAATTGCTCTATCCCTAAGAAGCTAGGATTTTCATTGTTAAAGCTGAATGGAAAGAATGCTTATCATGATAGTTGCATTCCTAGGAATTTCAGAATACATCACGCGGTGAACTTGAAAGACAAATTCCTAAGCAAGATCAACTTAAAATAAACATCAATTTACCTAATGGAGCATTGTCATTAACAAAAACATTTAGTGGTTCTAGGCTAGAGACATGTTCCGGCATCGTTAAACCAAGAAGTTGTCACTAACTTGTCTGCAATACATCCCGAGTGTGATACCTCATTCCACGTATGTGAGTATATCGTAGCTCGTCCACGTACCTTCGGGTATATAGGGCGGTGTTACAATACGCAAACTATATGGGAATGCTCTCACTGCGCGGTTTTTCATTAGACAACGCTTATACAAACTGAGCCTCCATGTACCTTCAGGTATATATGGGAGGACAACACTAGGTTGCTATCCATCCTTAAGTAACTGAGTTGGATGCCTTGCAAATGTGATACACCGAACACAGCATTCGAGGAGATTGCCTGCCCGTACTTCTTGGTTCGCCAAGAGGTATTCTGCAGTTCACAGTTTCCTGGTAAACCTTTTGCCTAGTTACCCCTTTTTGTTTATTTCTTTTTGATAATAAAATTAATCAGAAATCATGGAGGAACATCAACCCAAACCCCATTGTTTGTGAAGAACAGTGAGCCAACTGCCTTTGCCTCTTGAAGCGACACCAATTCAGACAAAGTGATCTCATTTAACTAAGTCTAGTACATCAAGAGCTCCTAGTTCTTCATTCGAGTTACCTGAAACATTTATTTCGATAGCTACAGAGACTCTAGTTACTCTGACTATTTCTGGTACATTCGTTCCTAAAGAAGAAGTTTCACAATTACCTGAGGACATTAGCACTGATCCTAGTGAATTTATAGCAATCGAGGTTTTCCAACAAAAATTTGATACTCAACTTGAAATTGTTCAACAAGAAAGTGCTTCTGAACTTGAATCAGTTCAACCAGAAGTTAGTCCAAAATCTATCCCAGTTCAAATAGAAGTTACATCTGAACCTAAAGTTGTTCAGGAACCTCCCTTTGAAATTGTTGTTCATTTACCTGACCATTTGGACCTCAAATTTTGACATTCATAAGTTGTTACCCCTCAGACATTAGTAATTGTTGAAACTACATTTTCATTAACACCAAGAATCTTTTATGGACCTGACAATCAAGTTCTTCCACCAGATTTGATTGTCATAGGGGAGGAATTAGTAGAAGTTTCCACACCTGGAACCCCGTTTCACTTTGGAACTGGGCTTTATCTTTACCCTACTACTCCTTATTACTTTGCTTCATCTGATCCTACTTCCTTTCAAGTACCCGTCGAATCTTGAGGACAAGCTTTGGGCCAGTTAATTATGGCTGAACAATTGTTAACATCCCAGACTGTATCATTTGATGTAGTTGCAGCAGAATCTTATGTTGTAACTCCTTCAATGTTTCCTACCACACCTGAGTCGCACATGTATGGTGAATCGTCTGTCCCAATTGGTTACCAATCATTGTTTGGAACCCACTCAGGGGTTTCTTCTACACCATGGTCATCACCCATGTCCTCAACCGGAATTTTACCTGGTTCTTCTCTAATGGGAACTCAACAGTTTGATCCTGCACATCAGTATCAGGTTGGGAAATCTGGTCAACAAAGACCTGCGTATCCATTAAGTACTGGATTACCACCATATGGAGACCAATATGCTTATTCATCGTATCCTCCTTATTCCGAAGGACAACCATATGGTAATTTCCCACAATATTCAAGTCAACCTGGAAATAGAGTTTCTCAATGGCAACCAACAATTCCAACTCAACCAAGGCTTGTATATCCAACACAACCAATGCAAACTGTGTCAATTATTCCTACTACGCATGTTGTTACTACTGTGCCACAGTCACAAGCTCAAATTGTGGTATCTCAACCGATACAAACTGATCCTCCTCACTTGCAACCACAAGTTTCAAGTCAAGAGGTTCAGGTTTCTCAAGTTTTTATACAACAACCACTTGTTTCTGGAGTTCAGCACCAACCTCAGGTTAGTATACCTTTATTTGGACTGACCCAGGCTTACAATGGTATAGTTGATTCACAACCTGGTCAACCTTTCATTGTTGGGCAACAACAGTTAAGTCCACGACAGTTGGTTCAACAATCGTGGCTGCCGCAATTTCAACGACCCCAGTTCCAATAGTTCCAACCTCAGTTTGGACTTGGTTCACAAGCTCAACCTGGTTTTGTTCAATATGAAGCTTACCAAAGTCTTGGGCAACAAGGCTTTGTAGGTTATGGACAACCACAACTTCAGTCCGGTTATCAACAGCCACCTTATACTGGTTTTGTTCAACAACCATACCAAGGTTACCAAACGTGGATGCCCTATGTTGGTCTGCAAAGACTTACACAGGAAATTCCATCATATCCTGGGTATGCTCAACCTGACTTGAATCAACAGTTGTCATTCGTAGCAACTTTAGAATTACCAGATTTAAACCGGCTCACCAATGATCCAATCTCATATGCACCTTGGTGGCCAGTAATTCCACATAAGTTACCATCTGATATTCCGAAGTTTAACAGAAATCCTGGAGAAAACCCATCAAATCATGTTATGACCTTTCATTTATGGTGTTCATCCAACACTTTGAATGATGATTCTGTTAGAGTCGGTCTAGTTATCCCTCCGTCAGAGATCAAATCTCTTTT
>APFE030425870.1:1684-13934 GCA_000404065.3 Pinus taeda
GTCATTGCTGACCAGTACCTCATTATTTTTGTCAAGCTTGAGGAGGATAACATATGCTTGTTCTATAATCCGCCCTTCGGGCAAACCTGTCACTATATTTTAGTGAGCCTAGCAACAGTGAAACTCGTTCTCGTCCATTTGGATGAGTTTGTCGCTATTAGGTTTTAACGAGTTTAATGACAAAGATAGCTCGGTTCCTTTCAACTTTAGAGAGTCTGAAAGGAACGGAAACGAGACTCCAATGATTCTTTTTTGTCACATAATCCCTTAAGTCCAAAAAATCATAAAATAATACAAAAGGGATGAGTTCTTGATAGTTTTAACGAGCCGAACAAAGCAAGCGCTCGATCGTTTTGTGTAATAATCCCTCAGTTCCAAAAATATTAAAATCTAGAGGAGGGATAGCACTTCCGATGACCTTAACGAGCCAGAGAGGCCAATCACTCGACAATCTTTTCATATTTTACGAGTCAAGTGAAAAGAGCTTAAAGAAGACTCATTTTTTAGGAACAAGTGATGGTTTCGGGTAGCAGCTGATTCTAGGTAAGATTTGGAATTTTCCAATCACGGCAGTGTCACAAGGATGGCTAATAGAATCGCTCTTCGCAGATGTTCCTCGAAGGGTTAAACAATCATATGGGGGTGAATGATCGGATAAAAACAGAGTGGAGGTGATGGTGAGAAAACGACCAAGGCTCAAAAGCTAGCGATAAGGCATTCACAATGGTTATTTACCGGTTCATTTTTTAATGAGCTTAAACGCTGGGGGAAACATTTGCTCATGGCTAATGTTTATTTTTTAACGAGCTTGAACTATGCGCTAAAACTGCTCGTGGAGGGTTTATTTTTTAACGAGCTTGAACCCTGCGGTAACATTGCTCACGATGATGGTCATAGAGTTTTTGATTCACCATTAGAATTTTGTTCTTTCAAAGATTGTACTACCTGTTCATTTGCTTCATCAAACCGATTAGAAATGAAAACATATGCCTGATAAATGAGTTAAGTACACTAGTATTTTACTTGAATTACATGCATGGTAAATTAAAAGTGACTTTTACCTCTCATTTTACCATTTCATTTGAATTTGGTTTGTTGGAGCTCTGGAGGTACTTTCCCCCCCTAATTTTCACCATCAGATTCCGAGAGATTCTGTGGACGATTCTTGATGCCGTTCGGACCAGGTAGGAGCTAATCTTGTGCTCTTCAATTGCATGTCTTTAATTTCGGATTCTGAGCTTGTTTCCTTATTCTGTTAAGCCTCTGGGGTTTGAAGAACTTGCCCTGGGACCATCGCACCCTTCCTTAATCGAAAGGTGCGATGCATACTGATCTTCCCACTGACTAGTCAGTATGCATAGCTCCCAGTACACTTGCTGGGGTGCGATGGGAACAGGGAGGAAAGCTTTTGGACAGTTTCCTCATGGGTTTTTTCTTGTTTTTTACCAAATGAAGATCCTGACTCTTCTCTTGTTTGTTTTTCATAGATTCATCGGAGAAAAATGGTCGTTACATGGCGAGAACATGAGCATGAAGAAGAGGACACTATTGTTTTACATGATTTGGGCACAGTAGCTGCTTTCTGGAATTGTGGCTTGTTGAAGTTTTTCCGTATCTCTAGCATGAGGCAACAAATCAGTGTGTTGCAGTATTTCCTCAATGCCTGGGATCCTACCAACCAGGTATTCCATATTAGGGGCAAATCGATCCCTTTGATAGTGGTGGACATCTATTTTTTGACCGGTTTATCGAGGCATGGTTCCCCTCTCTCATTATCAGGCTCCGCCTGTGGGGGTTAGTCCGTGAGGGAGTACATTCATCGGCATTGCAGAGAGGGATCTCAGCCGAGTACGGATGGAAATATCAATATCTAAGATGTCACTAGCCGGCCCTTGTGGACCATTCTGTTCACTTTTGCTAGACTGGTTGGTAGTTCTGCTCTTCATATAGCCAATAGATCTTACATGCAGTATGCTTTGGAATGCCTTGAACCAAAGGTGTTCAATTTTTGTGATGCAGTACTTTCTGTGATGAAAGAACAATTGACCAAGGTGAAAAACGGAAGATCCAAGAACTTTAGTTATGGTTCTATTTTGACCGCTTTCGCCTTAGAGAGAATCCCACTGATGCAGCCGCAGTACATTTCACTTGGCCTACCTCCACCGACTGAACCACGGATGCAGAGATGGGTCGATCTCATGTCTTGGCATGCTGTCCAGCCCCAGATTTCTTTTTCTGAGACCTTCTTCAAGTGGTTCGAACGTTAGGAGATGGTTTATGCTAGGTTCCCATATGCTGGTATGGATTTCCGAGGTGATCTGGACTTGGTGTTGCCGGTTGGCGAGCAGCGGGGTGACATGGATAATTCTTCTGACCATATCCCTGTTCATTGTTCTTTATAATTTTCTTATATTCTTATGATAAATACTAATCAAAACTCATGTGCTCATGCAGATGTTGGAACAGTTCGACCGACAGTACGCCGCAGAGACCCAGCGGCCGCCCCAGTAGGAGAGGCTGTTGGGAGGGCCATCCTTCGCGACCTTGATGTGGTTGAGACTCTTTCAACACTACAGGACCAGATCGAGGGCCTTACTCTTGGTATCCTGGATGTGAGGACCGACGAGCTGCCTCTGCGGTTGGAGCGACATACTACTGGAGTGCCGAGTCGATGGACTAGGCCCTTACGCATGATTGCATAGGCGGTGACTTGTTATCACCAGCATCATTAGACTAGGGTGCCCCCTAGCATTTTGAGTTTTGGGTCATTTGACCAATTTTTTCTTGGTTAGAAAAAATTATGTACAGACTATAAATATTTATGAAATATATTTTTGATTTTCGAAGCTTTATTTTGGTTAAGTTACATAATCCTGCTGCATATATTGATGTGATGCTTCTTTTTATAAATGTCGCAAACGTCTATATCACACATAATTTGCCAATGAGTTTATTGATGTGTTTAAACTTCTATAAATATGTTGATATTGGATGAAATCGAACTGTCTTTCCAAAATTTTGACCCTTAGGAACATGCGATAAATAGTTGGATTTCATATGGAATAGATGCCAGTGAGTTGTAGAATGACGAGCTGTGAGTCTAGCCTGACGACATGTCCGCATATGCCATGTGTGATGGCATCAGAAAGGAATTCTATCAATGCACTGTACTCAGTGATATTGTTTGTAGACCGACCAATACACACTCCTCTGAAACTTACTAACTCGCCGCTGGGATTGAAAATGGCCCATGCCACAGAAGTAAGGTTCCGCGAACTGCGACTTGCTCCGTCGGTATATCCAACGAATGATTCCAGTAGGTTTGAAATCTGCAAAGAATACAAAAAGTGGATTACTTAACCAAACTAAACGCTCTTGGTGAAAAAAAAAATGTAACAAAAGCATGAGGATTACTATGCGAAATCAAGCATAGTAACGCTTGAGGTACAACCCGTTGCAAGGTTGCGCCAGTGGAATCCCATAATAGTCCATCAACTCATAGGCTCCTTTTGCTAATACTCATTTAACGATATAGGGACCCATCCATAATGATTTGAATTTCCCTGATACTAACTTATTGGATTCCTGGTCATAAAGTAAGACCAGGTCACCTTCTAAGAAGACGCAAGGTTTGACATTCTTGCTGAACTGTGCTTTGACTCGCTTCTTATGAGCTTTGTTAGCCAAGGCTGCATCACAACGGGTTTCATCCAAATGGATTAGTTCCAAGAAACGAGCCTCTTCTTCCGAGGTTCCAGGGAGAAGGTCAACTACGAGTTTGAGGGATGAGATTTCACATTGAACCGGTAAGATTGCTTTCGGACTGTACACCAATTGAAAAGGTGTGAATCTGGTTGCATTTCTTACCGATGTCCGGTATGCCCACAAGGCCGAGTATAGGATTAGGTGCCAATATCGTTTGTGGACTCCGATCATCCTTTGCAGCATGCACTTTAGGACTTTGTTGATTGCTTCAACCTGTCTGTTAGCTTGCGGATAGTACGGGGTAGAGCTGTCGTGGGACAATCCTAATTTGGCAGCCAAGTCAACCATCATGTGATTGCTAAAATGCAATCCATGATCTGTGACTATGGCTTGTGGAACGCCGAATCTAGAGACTACGTGATTGAAAAAGAAAAGGGAAGCCCTTTCACCGCTGTTTTTTAATGTAGGCATCGCCTCGGCCCATTTGGTAAAATAGTCGACCGCGACTATTATGTACCAATTGAAAAAGAAAAGGGCAGCCATTTTGCCACTGTTGTTTAATGTAGGCATCGTCTCGGTCCATTTGGTAAAATAGTCTACGCTACTATTATGTACCCATGCCCCCCGGCCGAGGTGGGGTTACATGTCATGAAATCTATGCCCCATTTGGCGAATGACCCAATAGCTACTACTAGTTGCAGCGGTGCGGGTGGTCTTCTGGTTTTGCTATCGAAAATTTGGCAAGCATGACAACTTCTAACTGCGGTTATGCAATCTTTGAACATTGTTGGCCAGAAGCATCCTGCTCGTAAAAAATTTTGTGCTGTAGCATAGCCAGATTGATGCCCCCCACATGCGCCTGAATGGCAGTCATTCAGGACTTTTTCAGCCTCCTCAAGGGTGAGGCACATCCGCAGAACCGTATCGATACCACAACGGTAGAGAGTATCACTGACGGTCACGTAGTCTTTTGCTTGGTATCAAATTTGTCATTGTTCGGAGTGTGAGGTATTAGACCTGTATTTTCGTGTCTAGAGATAAATGGTTATATCTCTGTACCAAAAATATCTTGAAGATATCAGAAACAAATTTTCATCCACGATTGCTTCTTCGGATGTTGCATCGTTGGACGACGATGGGATATCACATAGTAAATTTGCGAATACTAGGGCTTTCTTTGATTTGGATTTTTTGAATTCCAAATCAAACTCTTGTAGAATTGCTATCCATTTTGAATATTTGCCCCCCAGAAACTGTCGCGACAATATATAAGTCATGGGGTTGCAATCTGATAAAATGGTAGTTTTCTTGAAGAGGACATAGTGTCGAAATCTCTATATCGCTTGAACAGCCGCGACAACGAGCTTTTCAACGTAGGAGTATTTCATTTCCGTATCATATAAGTTTCGACTTAAATAATATATAGGATGTTCAATTCCATTGTCTTGTTGAACTAAAACCATTGCTATGGTTGTATCTGTTGCAGCCAGATACAGGTTAAAGTCATTTTGATAATTAGGAGCATACATTAATGATGCTTGTATTAGAGATTTCTTTAAAGCATCAAAAGAGGCTTGTTCGACCTGGTCCCAAATGAAGGGTACTTCCTTTTTCAATAGACGAGTATAACCTTTAGCTAGTTCGGCGTAATTTGGAATGAACCTCTTGAGGAAATTTGCTTTCCCTTGGAGTTTCTGAATCTGAAGCAAGTTTGAAGGTGGAGGAAAATTGATGATTGCCTGAACCTTGCAAGGGTAGAGATGAATCCCATCCTTTGAGACTACGAAGCCAAGTAAACGACCAGAACTTACACAAAACACACATTTGTGCGAATTGAGTTGTATCTTGCAGTGTCGACAACGTAGAAATATCACTTTCAAATGGCGCGGATGATCGGTCCACTTTCGCGAATGAGCTGGGAGATCATCAAGATGGCAACGACTTTCTTGGGGTGCACCTGCCTTAGCCACTATCATACTAGTTTGACATCTGGATACATCTTAATTTCGTGTTCAGCTATTCTTGAGTCGATACCTGGCATTTCATCATATGACCAAGCAAAGACATCTCTAAACTCATGAAAGAGAGTGTTATATATTTCAAGTTCTGAAGAAGAACAAGATTTGCCAACATGAATATTCTCTACAACATCTCTTTTGGTTGAGATATTTATGGCAGTAGTCTCTTCGATATTGGATAGGTTTCTCTCGGAATCCACCGTATTATAGTATTTTTGAGAAAGTCAAATACTGAAGGATGGTGTAGGTCGTCGGAATTATCTTCTTTCCAGTTCAGAAGATGGGACCGATGGTGGTAATATTCCCATGGTGCCCCATCAATCATCATCGATTCAATGATTCCTTCATCTGTAGAGTGTACTTGCGACCAAGGATCTGAAGGGGTGCCATATTCCTTATACCTATCTATCCAAGCGCTCGACGAGCGTTGATGCGGGTTTGCCTTCCACGCTAAAAATATTGATTGCTATAATATTTCCAGTGGGGTTAGAGGCAAAACTTGTGAATGATCCATTTTAACATCGTTTTCTGACATATTTTGAACGAAAGATATCATATTGCAGGTTCCTACATTAGCCACTTCTGCCAAATTCGTAAGAGGCGGTAGGATAAAAGTTCCCATTAACATAGGGTCTTTTAGTAGGCCTACTCCAATATTATGAAGCATGCTAGGGCTTCCATGGATCATCGGAATGCTTCCTGTAACTTGCGAACTGTTGGGATAAAAGTTTGTTGGTCGATGATTGTAATTCCTCCTTGGGAAGGAAATGCAATTTTCCTAAAGTGGGTCGACACAATGGCTACCATGGCATATATCCAAGGACTTCCCAATAGGATGCTGTAATCGAGATTTCCGTCGATGACTTCAACATTGATTTCTACTGTTTTGCCCCCCAGTTCGACTTGCAAGTTACTTAGTATCCCATACGGGGTATATTTTCGTCCATCAAATGCTTTCAATGTTGTTGATGATCGCAACAAGGACGGAGACCCTAGAGTTTTCCAGCAACTCATTGACATGATACATGTGGATGCCCCCTCATCAATAATTGTTCTATGAGCAGTTTTGTTGAGGGCTTTCACTTGAATGAGGAAAGCTAGTTGAGATGGTAACTGAGGGTCGTATCCTTTGTGGTTAAAAGATACAAGATTGGAATCCATTGGGTCAATCCCATATATTCCTGATAATAAATCCTGCTTTTGGGAGGGGCAATTTTGCAGTACCTCAAGAGTCGACATCGCGGATGGCGATTGAGCTAAATCCTCCACTATATTATAGTGTTGTGCTGCTCAAGTACGAGGATTAAATGTTGATTTGTGTACTACTCCCTTTGGTGGTTTTATTGTTAATTCAGTAATGATGGGTGGCACGACTTCTGTTGAAGCTGTTGTTGAACTACTAGGTTGATCATTATCCTTGTTGTTCAACATCTGTAGATTCTCGGAATCTTTACTCGTCATTATTAGAGCATCATTCAATTGCTTTGAAACTGACAACATTAGCACTTGGGATGGGGAAGCATTTTCGCTAGTAACCAGGTTTGTTCCTGGGTTTGGAAACGGATATGTCAATATAGTTGAGGTTTTCGAACTTTTGAAAGATTTTCTAAGTTCTTCTTTATATGGACAGTCTTTGGTCCAGTGATCCTCGTCACATATATGACATGGATTTTTTGGTTTCCCATTCCCAGAAGGGTTTGCATAAGATTTTACAGGAGATGAGTCCTCCTGGTTTTTCTTCTTCCCTTGTTTTTTCTTCTTGCCTCCTGGCTGCTTGGGTTCTTTTCCTTTGTCTGTTGACATGACATTTACTTCCAAGGCTAGAAGTTCCTCATTTGCATTTTGACTTGAAACCGTGCGGGCCTTTTTCGATGTGGCCTTTGCGATTTTAGTGCTTGTCATACCTATCACACCATCGTCTGCATGAGAGTCTTTGTTTGGTTTAGGAGGTGGAGGAACGGATAATTCTGGTCTAGGAGCATCAGGGATTTTATCATAGAGTGTGCCAGACTGAGTATAGATCAAGTCTAGATATTGTGCACGAGCAATAACTTGCTCTTCATTGATGACTCCTTGCTTTGCCACATCTTCTGTAATAGCGAGTAACAGCAACTTAATAAACCATTCAGCCAATAGTTGATCAAGAACATATGTTTTTACCATTCTACGACGACGTCGCCACTCATGAATATGATCAGATATGTGAGTGGTTGTCGTTTGTTTGAAATTGGTAAGTAGCTCAGTTCCTATTTCGTACCTTATAGGTAACTGAAAATGGGTTAGAAAGGTTGTGGCTAGGGTACTGAAGTTATCAAACGAAGCTCTAAGCAGTTCGATATACCACTTTGCTGCTGGACCAGTTAACGTGCGCTGAAAGAGGTGAAGCCGAATCGAATCATCATTGAGAGTGTTTGATGAACACCATAGATGAAAGGTCATCAGATGATTCCATGGGTCTTTGCCCGGATTTCCATTAAATTTAGGAATATCCGACGGAAGTTTATGTGGAATTGCTGACCAACAAGGGGCGTAGGCAATTGGATCGTTCGTTAGTTGACTAAGATTCAGTAACTCTAAAGTTTCCACGAAAGGCAACTGTTGATTCAAGCTTGGTTGAGCATACCTAGGATAAGATGGAATCGTTTGAGCAGTTGGTCTTTGCATACCAGCGTAATGGATTTGATGTTGGTAACTTTGGTAAGGTTGATGGGCATAACCATTATGATATGGTTGATACGGCTGCCCATTACTTGCAAAGACTTGTTTCTCATATCCTTGGTAAGCCTGCTAGAATTGCGGTTGTTGGTATTGCACCAACCATGGTTGTGAAGCCATGGAGTGTTGTCTAGTATTGATTGTTTGACCAAGATGGGGATTGGTGTTCCCCATTTGAACCTGTGCTATTCCACTAGTTGGTGATTATGGTTGTGTTGGAGGTACAAGAGATTGTTGTATTGCAACCTGCGAAACTTGAGGTTGGCATACAACTGGTGATGCTTGTACTTGCGATACTGCCACAACAGCCAGCATAGTGGGGATGTTTGTCATAGGTAAACTTGGTTGTATTGAGCATACAACTCTTGGTTGTTGAGACAGGACTGGCACCCAACCGCTAGTTGTGATTCCAGCATAACCCAAATTTTGTTGTGAACTCACGCATGGTTGTCCTTTCGAGGAAGACAAT
The DNA here is from genome assembly GCA_000404065.3 of Pinus taeda. NCBI lineage: Eukaryota > Viridiplantae > Streptophyta > Pinopsida > Pinales > Pinaceae > Pinus > Pinus taeda. The sequence continues at coordinate 10,592 of APFE030425870.1, forward strand.
GAAAGGGTATATGACCCTCCATACGACGGTAATCTAGTACTCAAAGGAATGATTTGCCTTTGGGAACCAGTTTTCCCAAATTGACCTTGTGACAAATCAATTTGTTGAGACTCAACGTAAGAGATTCCAGATATAATTCTGGACGAACAAATGGGAACAGTCCATACTGTCAAAATAGCCCCTGGATGGACCCCATCCAGCGATTGAAAGCTGGTTGGGACAGATGGCACACCGACGAACATTGTTAGAATAAAAGAAGGCACTTCCGTCATCAATGTGTCAGGTTACACAATCCTTGATGTTGACGGTTGTTCAAACATATTAAGCCTATCCAAAAGATTCCTCAGCGATTCTTCAGGAACTTTTGAGGACGGGTGAATATTTTCTAATGAAGAAAGATACAGGGCGATCCCAGCTCCAAGTTGCGTTGGAGTGTTATATGGAGGATCTTCCACTATCTCTTCTATGGAAATCAATCCAAGAGTAAGAGCCAGACCATCAAGTCCGTAAAATATTTCTGGTGCCGAAGAAGATGTACGTTCTGCAGCAGCGGACGGTTGGGGAGTAACACCTTCCAAATCAGCTGTAGATGGAGCCGGTTCAGGAATAGAAGTGTTAACCGTCACACTAGGATCAGGTGTAATGTCCTTTTGTTGTTGCGGAATTTCTTCTGTAGAGGCAGGGATACCAGAAATGTTTGGAGTAACCAGAGTCTCTAAGGATGTCGGAGTGCTTGCTCCAACCAACCTAGGGGACTTTGATCTGGTTAAATGAGTTCGCTTCATCTAGAATGGTTTCACCTCCGGAGTCAATGACGGTTGACTCGTAATTCTCCGTGAACGACGGGGTTTTGATTGACTTTCTTCCACGATTGTGGATTACTTGATCAACTCAAAATAAAAAGGGAATAATGTTTTTCGAATTAAATGAATTTTAGACACTTTGACACAATTTTTTTTTCAATTTTAAAGAGTCGAGAAAAAATAAAAGATGACTCTAGTCGCCTTCGATTTTTATTGAGCCTGAAGTGACAAGTGCTCAGAGGAACTTTTCCTTTAAGGAGTCTGAAAAGGAGAAAAATGGAATTCTCTGGAGATCTAGGCAGAGAGGATTAGCAAACCAATCGCAAAACTGGAGAACAATTTTTACTGTACGACAATAAATCTTCCCGAATGCTGTGTTCAGTGCATTGCGACTGATAGGGCAGCAGACACGGCTTCCTAAGGATAAAGGATGCAGCCTATTGTGGTCTCCCAATATATACTCGATGGTACGTGGGAGCACAAGTATGTACTAGAACTTGCCGTCTCAGAGTGGAGGAATCACCCAACCCACAGAAGGCACAGTGCGGAGATGCCACAGAGGCGCAGTGTGGAGATGCCACAGAAGGCGCAGTACGGAGGCGCCATAGAAGGCGTAGTGCGGAGACGCCACTGAAGGCGCAGTGCAGAGATGCCACAGGAGACGCCACAGAGGGGCCACAGAAGGTGCAGTGCGGAGGTGCCACAGAAGGCGCAGTGCGAAGACGCCACAGGAGACGCCACATAGGCGCCACAGAAGGCGCGGTGTGGAGTCGCCACAGGAGATGCCACAGAGGCACCACAGAAGGCGCAGTGCAGAGGCGCCAGAGAAGGTGCAGTGCGGAGGCGCCAGAGAAGGCGCAGTGCGAAGGCGCTGTGCGGAGGCGCCACAGGAGATGCCACAGAGGCGTCACAGAAGGCGTAGTGCAGAGACGCCACAGAGGCGCCAAAGAAGGCGCAGTGCAGAGGCACCACAGAGGCACCACCGAAGGCGCAGTGCGGAGGCACCACAGAAGGTGCAGCTACGGAGGTGCACGGCGCCACAGAAGGCACAGCTGCGGAGGTGCGCGACACCACAGAAGGTGAAGTGCGTAGCAACGCAGGCCAGAGAAAAGGAAATTGCGTATCTGTCTTAAGATCTTTTGTTGACTGATTTTTTTTTGGTTATAAGGTGTTCTGGGTTTAGTTTATTGTTATTGTGGATCTGGTTATCTGGGTGACTTACTGGTACTTGATGATCATTTGATGTTTATGGATCCAGTTTGAAAATTGGATGAAATGTGGCCTTTCAGATTATGTGTTGTGCTTCAGTGTATCTAGTATGAAAATCGATGAAACGTGGTACCTGGAGGAGAGAAGATTGTAGGCCGGCGCCTACGTACTAGTACTTAAGCTAGTACAAAATCAAAGGGGAATCTTTGGAGCATTGTAGCAGGTAGCAGCCTGCGTACTAGTAAATGGATCGGCTAGTACAAGAGCAAAGGGGGTTGTAGCTCCCGTACTGGTATAAGACTGCACCAGTACAAATATTGTAAAAGGATTTTCTTATTAAGAAGAAGATTGAGATGACTTGCAGCAGGTGGTTTTCTCCCGCATTGGGTTTCCACCTTATATCATGGTGTTCATGTGTGTGCCTTATGTGTGATGATCTATTCTATGTTACTGCATCTGTTAACTGATAATATGGGTGATAATGTTCTAATGCACTCATTGAAGATCAATTAACTTAATCATAAGAAGTTGTGGAAGTAGCATATATGAATCAGAGTTTGGAAATGAAAAGGTTTTATTAATGTGATAATACTGATTCACCCCCCCCTCTGAGTATTGTTTCCAACAATTGGTATCAGAGTAGGTCCTTTGATAGAAGCTTGATCGCTTGAAGGAGATGCGTGGAACAATGGGAAAGAAGCTTAAGAAGAAAGCTCATAAGAAGAAGAAGACATCTCAGAGGAACTATGACAATGGGAGAATCGATTGGGGATTAGGTATAAGAAGCGCTTCAGATTCAGAATCAGTTCAAAATGAAGATGACCATTCAGGTATGAATTTGCTATCCTCTGATGTTCCAACTATCCTTCTTTTTGGAAAAGATGAAAGTGATAGTGAGACTACTGAATTTATTCTTATGGGTGAGCAAGAAAGATATCAAATAGAGGAAGAATTTAACAGGCTGACAAACAAAATTAGTGAACAAGAAAAACTTCTGAACATAAAGAGTGGTGCCCTCAAAGAAGTTGTTACTAGGCTAAAAGCTCATCAAAAGGTATGCAAAGAAAAGTATCAAAAGTTGCAGGTTGAAGTAACATCTCTAAGAAATGAAGTCATTGAAAAGAACACAACAATCAAGGAGCTCAGAGATCGATCCAGTTATTATGAAAGTCTTGAAGCCACGATCCTCTCACTAAAGGGAGATCTTGAAGAATCAAGAAAGCAGAATGAAGATCTACATCAAGCAATTGAAAAACAAGACAATGAAGTCATCAGCCTAAAATCCCAGCTGGAATGTGCCTCCAGAGTTCGTCAAATGCTACAGAATGTAA
>APFE030425877.1:0-11488 GCA_000404065.3 Pinus taeda
TCAAAACTGCAAAGTGTTGTTGCACTCTCAACAATAGAAGCAGAGTATGTTGCTGCTACAGAGGCTAGTAAAGAAATGATTTGGTTACAAAGGTTTATGGATGAATTGGTTAAGAAGCAGGAGTTGGGCAGGTTATACAGTGACAACTAGAGTGCCATACATCTTGCAAAGAACTCTGCATTTCATTCTAAGACTAAACATATACAGCTCAAGTACCATTTCATACGGTCAGCAGTGGAAGATGGACAGTTGAAGCTAGAAAAGATACCACAACTAGCCAGAATCTTGTAAGATATAGATAACAAAAGATTGGTTAACCACGGGAGAAAACCTGAGAATCTTCTCGATTTCAATTGGTCTTCAAGTATGATGAAGGAGATGAGAAATAGCCAGGTCCAAAGTGGAGTCATTGTCCAACAAATGAAGCAGTGGTGGAGTTGCTATAATCAGTCTCCAAGTGGGAGATTGTTGGGGGTGGAGCCTGATTATCTTCTCTATTCAAAGGTATCACCGCATTGGACCCCAATTCGTAATGGGGCGACAAAGCCACCCATAAAATATTCGATGCAAGGGGGGTCCACGGGATCGAGGGCAGTGCCCCCAAAGCTAAGAATAGATGTAAAATTGCCTTGTAAAATGTTGTAATTTCATAGTCAATCTGGGTCGTTCATTAGGCAGAGATCTAACTGTAGAAGTTATGTTTAATTTAGGGTTTTATCGCTAGAAGGCAACCCCTCACTATATATGAGGGAATTGTATTGCGTCTATATAGATCTGTATTCTGAGTGAGGAAAGGAGAGGAGATTGAGAGTGGAGAAGGAGTTACAACAGATCTGCTGTAGGTTGTAAATCTTCAGTTTGCTGGATAATATAATAAAAGAAGGGTTGGTTGTTTCTCCGTGGACGTAGCCCAAACTGGGTGAACCACGTATATCTTTGTCTCTCTTGTTTTACGCATTTTCTGTGTTTATATTTCTACAATATTTTATGTGTTCCATTGCTCTATAATATATAATTTTCTAGCAGTTGTAACACCCTGTAAGGTAAATGTGCATATAAAAAACATAATAGGAACATAAATACAATAAACATATCATCCATCAAAATCCATATATATATCAGTACATTTGCACATGAAAATCAAGGGAATGAGTTTATCATTAATAAATGCAATGAACCAACCGGTGATGGGACTACCATGTTCCACCCGACCATAGATTGGTTGAGCCAAGTCTCTCTTCAACCAATCAGCCTCGTGCCATATTCCAAGCATGAATGTGGGACTCATAGAACACATCAAAAAACACCAATCAATGTGGATGCCACCGGAGTTCTCCGCCTACACTGAGGAATTTGAGTGCCTCACAGTCTCTCAAGCTTTATTGTGCATCCACAGTTTGATCCAGGGATCATTAGGCCTTACACCAAGACATACTCTCTAGGATTTACCGTGCATTCCATCTCAGAATCACTTGGACCAACGGAGAGAAAATCCACCTCTTGGCTTTACCGTATATCCTGCCATTCACCAACAAGGATTCCTAGGCCCACTGAGGTACACTATCTGGCTTTACCACAACCCAAAGTCTGGTTCAGGGGTTACTATGCCAGTGGCTTCATGCATCCTCAGTCTGGTTTAGGGACCACTACCACCTTGTGTTTGTCAATTCGGAGATCCACCCCACTCAGCTTCGAATCCAATCTGGCCATCCCCCACAAAACGCATGAGAGAACCCATCTCATCAAAGCTATCAGGAAATGGCAACGCTAGGCTGAAAATACTGTCACATCTGTCAAGACCCATGCCAAGGTAGAAAAGAAACACATTTAATCCCATGCATGCCAAATCTAGCAAGGAAAATACACATGCAAGTTGATACCTGCAATGAAGCCTATTGTAGCTGAGTGATCCTGCCTTTCCTTGCTTGATCCTTGCTTCCTCTTGCCTTCATTCCCTTTCATGGTCCAAGAAAACTCTAAGTATCCAAGAGTATGAGAGAGCTCCAAAGCTAAACTGACTAAGTCTTGAGCCAAAATCTTGCCAACTGATCCTCATAACCCTTTTTATTAATGAGGCCTCTATTTTCTTCATTTTCCATTATTTTCCTTCAATTTCCTCCTCACATGCAACATGTGACCTTTCACCTTCCTTTTCTCCTAATTTCCATTGTTTTCATAAATAAATGTGTCAATATACTTTTTTGCCTCTTTAATTCCTTAGCCATTGCCTTTTCCAATTTCCTTAGACATAAACAACCAAATGAACACCCCCTAGGATGTCTTGCCCACCATCCAGCTTGGAATACATGTCCCATCATCCATGGTATTTATATATTTTTATATGGAATTTTCACAAGGGCTATTACAGGAGTAAAGACCAAGTCCATATTTCTCTTTTGTCCATCGGCTATTACGAGAGATTAGGGCACCGTTCCAATTGCCTCACATCTTTGAGGTTTCTTTGCAAGCCCTCTTATCATCTCACCTCCTCCACTTCCTCCACAAGAACCCACCATTACATTTTTAATGCAGCTTTAATTTCTTTAGAGTTTTAAATGATGGCTAAAGAATCCAAAACTTGTATTTTTTCTGGATCATAAAAGTTCTCATAGGCCCGACTACCCACTAAACTTTGAAGCTCAAAATAGCCCAGCCATGAAATTACGACCATCCTTAGCTACCCTACTATGTACTATTAGTTGATTATAGGTTGTTGGATTTGAATTGGTTTTATGGCAATTTTCATGTATCTTATAGGGTGATTAAAGATAGTTGAATTTGAATTGGTTTCAAATCAAACAACTTTATATCAAAATGGATGTGGACAACATAAAATTACTACCTTTTAATTATCATAACCACCTATAGAAATATTGTCATTTTGAATACTTCACTTTTAAAAGAATTTGATGTAACTCTCTTGAGTCCCCTGGGATTCTAGAGCATGAAAATTCTGAAAGTATGCAAAATTATGACTCTCACCAGTACATGCCAAGTTACTATGTAAAGTTGAAGCATTAAAAGTTGTGTTATGTATATGAATGTACTTGCAATTATCCTATCTGGTCACATAGACTATATCTAGTCTTGTGAACGTTAAAATTTCATTTCATTTCATTTCAAGATAAGAAATGACATACCACAATTAGAATCCTGTAAACTCACAAACACTCTGTAATTAGGACATAGGAGCGCCATCATCATGGGAGATTCGTGATCCGGTTTATGTTTTGCCAAAACACTCAGGAGAAGTAATCTCATCTTCCTACAACATGTGTACTAGAACTATAAATTATCAGAGTAGCAACACTGATTCAAACGTAGTTGTGCTCCATTCTGATTGTATTGAATCTTTAGAACTATAAATTGGTCATAGTTGTATATCGATTAATACCATGGATGAGCTTGAATGACAATCTTTATCAACAGATCTACAAATAGTTATCGGTAATGATCGAAATCATTTGGAAAACCCCTCAAGGGTACCTGCAATTAGCCATGGTGACAAGGAATAAATGGTTAGTTGTTACTCCCAATCCATGAAGCCAGACTGTAAAGGAGAAACAACAATAAGCAATGAGAGCTTAAACAACTCAACGAACCTGCGAGTTGATTCTCCCATGCAACAATTTTATGGTGCAGAAGTTGATTGGCTTCTTGACCACCCAGATAACATGAGTGTTGCCATGGATTCAAATGATTTAGCCATAAATACCAATACTCTGTGGAGTACTGATCTCCAGGTCGGTGAGGGCATGGACTACTGGCTGAGCATATTAAGACAAGTGGAGCCATTGTCCTTATTTTATATTTCTCCACCTTCTCACGCTTCGTCTCCAACTTTCACAATTATTGAACATTAAATCTGACCTTGTACGTTGATCGTTTGCCAACTTTACAAAGGTTCAGGTGTTCGATCAAGGAGACTTTACTTCATTTTTTTCTTTTTAATTTTTCTTTAAGTAGGTTGCATGGAAGAAAGGTATGCTTACTAGTGGAATGCTATTATCAAAACTGCGTTGAAAGATATGTTGCGCTGGATTTGCGGAACTAGTACAATGTTTGAGTTTGATGTTGCACGAGGATACAAAGATTGTTCCAAGGATCTAAGGATAAATAAAGGATATGAAAAGTAATTTGAGTAGGGTATATTTTTATGTGGAGCCAAAAAATGAAAATCTAGCAAAAAAATATATCTGAGGGCCTTATGAATGGTCACGTAGATAAGAATTTCACAACAGATAAAGACTAAATATAAGTGGAAAGAGGCCTATATTGAATTTTTGTATTCCTAAAGCTACTTAATAATAGAAGATATGAAAAATAAAATTGATAATATATATCTACACTAGATATTTTATGCGTGGAGAGATTTGTACTCAAATATTTAATTTCGTTGGGCATTTAATAAATCAAAGGCATATATAGGTTTGTACTCAATTATTTATTTTGATCGGCTTTGACACTTAATTTATCCAGGGTTGCTATGAATCTATGTTAATAATTTCATTAGTTAACATAGGTGATTTTTAAGTATGTTATGGAGATATCCAACGAGTTCATTTCTTTAATTTGTTTAACTTTATGTGTAATCATAAATTTGAGTTTTTTTTCCACTCTTTACTTTCCATTGAAGCAAATTGCTTTCCATGTATTGTTTATATATGTTTGATATGATAGTTTCAAAACAAAACGAAATACCTATCTGCAGAGCATTTCTTGTGATCTCTTTGCTTTTTCCAACCAAGCCTTCAAAGCAAACAATCAAAGATTAATTGATATACTTTGTTTGTATGTTTTTCCAGTCGTAGCTTATGTATTTATCTTGTAAGGCATGAAATTTTATGAGATTAAAGTTGATTGAATGTTTTGGTATTGATACTTTTTGGGTCTTTTTGTAATTGAAATTTGTTCAGTATGGGAGACCTTTACTACTTTCATAGTTGTTGACCTTCATTTCTCTGGTTTCTAAAATAAGGTCTCCTCCAGCTTCCACATTAACAAAATTTGGGAGAAAATATGGGTTCTTTCGCTCCATTTGATACCAAACCCTTTGCTGATTCGATGATATTTTCAGCTCTGAAATTTGCAACTACCTTGGTGGACAAAGACGACTTGCAAAGGTGGAAAAAGACGACTCTTGATTTTCTACCATTTTTCCTTCTCGCTTTTCCAGATTTCAAGAATGACCGTACTTGAGCACTGCAACAATAGGAATTCCAAATGTGTCTGCCATGTCTATGTATTGGAGTATTATTGTATCCATGTCCCTGAGTCAAGTTCAAGAATTTTATAGTTTCTGTTAGCTCCGCTACATACTTCAGCATTTGGAGGACCAAATACTAGCTCGGTCGTGTGTTTATGCCAAAAGGGAGCTCGCAACAATCATTTACCTTCTTCTCCTTCAGCTTCCTCATACTCTCTTAGCCCTCTGTATCTTTTTTTTCCTCCAAAACCCTGTACAAACTCGCTTTCCCTCATGTCCCCGGGCGCAAAGTTAAACCCATGAGACCGTGATCGTGTGACCATGCGCTTTTCATAAGCCCTTTTCCCTCATCGCTATCGAAAAATCGCATCATGTGTGTATAAGGCCCAAAACCCTTGACTTCCGCCGATGCGATATTCCTTAAAAACAATTAATTCCTCATCGGGTCCGCGGTCTAATCGCAAATCGGCAAACGCAAAGGCCCAAGGTTTTCAAAGGAAAGCGCCAATCCGATTACTCCTTCACCGTTGGATCAGTTCCACCATGATCCAACGACCCACGCCCCACAAACCAATCTTCGCCGTCCGATTATCCACCGAAGCGATCCAACGTCATTCGCTTTCCCTGCTACCGAAACTTACCCGCGCTTTAACCAACGGGGAAAGCGGTTTCCCTCCCGTCACATCTGCCACACGTCGTGTGCTTATTGCATCATTTTCCCATGTACGTTTACCACCCACCTCCGATAAGCGGTGCGGGTAATATTGCCTATCGCCCAAACCCACTCTCCCGACCATTAGGCTCTGTGTTCCTTTCGCCCCGATAACCGTTGGATCTATCCGCGCAAGATCTAATGGCTTAGGACTGTTTGTTCCCGCTTTCTCCTAATGTCCCCCGCTGATAAATCCATGTCGTTTATTCGTTTAATCCAACGACCAACTTTCTTCCTCCGCTCATCCCGACTATCCACGTCCATAGCCATTCTATGCTCCCGAAGGATGAAGGTGGCCAACTACCTATACCTGGTGCATTACTACTTCAAAAACTGCATTCAAGAACAGAATGGCCGAAGAACAAAAAGGACATGCCTTGAGCAATTGAATTCATTCAGCAGTTATGGAGCATTTTTTCATACAACATCCCACCTGCTCAAGAAGGACAACAAAGTACTAGAGAATGTCAAATTCATTCATTGAAGCAGCAGATTGTGGCAGAGGCCCATTTTAGATAGTTAATGTGGTTGGTGGTCCATTATGACCCCTCCACACATATAATAGCAGATCATTTTTTGTAAACAAACTCTATATATACCTAGAACACAGATGTAATCGGGGATGATGGTTGATGTTTGTTGTTTTGATGTAAGGTTCAACTTCTGGAGACTGTAACTACTTTGATACTTGCAGCGTCTGGTCTTCATTTTCAGCTAATACAAGCTTCTTTTTCTGTTAATTGCTCACTTTCCATTTCTATTCCGTTCCAGGCTGTGCCTGTTATGCATTTGTTCAGGTGCTCTTGATATTTAGCATTAGAGGGGTTGTCATCCCACCTCTGTGTTGAAGTCTAGTATGTATCATTGAATGTGTTATGCAGGTTTCTGTTTATTTAGTGCTAGAGAGCTGTCATCTTTTCTATGCATTAGGCAATAGATTTGCAGACCTTTTTACTAGTTGCAGCCAGCCGTCACAGGGTCCTGTGCATATGCTGGTGTGGTCAATATTCTCCATGTTCACCTAATCCTCAAACTGTGAGTAGTTGGTGGTCTAAAGCCTTCTAGTTTGGGGGTGTTCACCCATGTCTGGAGTTAAGCATAGTAGAAATGGTTATCTGTCTTGAACAAGCATCATTCCTTCCATTCATCCATTTCCAACATTTTGTTGAGTTTTGTAATGTTCCCAAGCATCTCCAAGATACAACCTAGGAGAGTTTCTTGGCGTGATAACATTAATTGGCGTCGTTGCCGGGGAGAGGAGATTGAAGCCCAGCTTCATTGGGAGATGACACCGTTCCAAATTTTGATGATAGACAAAGTCTGGGCACATTTCTGGTTGTAATCATCTATCTAGTGACTCAACTGGAGGAAGACCAACCTTTGGCGACTCCACATTACAGTTCTGGCGCAGTTTGTGAGGCGTGCTTGCAGAAATCCTTAGAAATCACCAGCTGATCAGTGCCTGATCCTGAGAAGATTGTTAAGTAGAAGAAAACTTTGCAGAAAGTAGCATCAGGATCAGGTAATCCTTAAAAGTCCCATGTATCTCTGCTAGTGAAGAAATCACCTTCAGAGATTCATAAAGCTCCTTGTTCATTCATTTCCCTTTCTGATCTCAGTCCAAAGAAGCATCCATGCTGTCCATCATATTCCTCTGTCTCTGTCATCCTTGTCATTGATCCATACCACTCAGTCTACCAGTATCCTTTCATATACCCCAGTCATGGTAGGTCAGCAAGCTCTTACAAAGATAGAAAAAATCGTTGCTGCTAGGTATGGACCCTTGGTCTTGCCTATCCCTTTGAATGCCATGCCTGCAGGAGATTATCAAGAATATATGCCTAAGTTTACTGGTACAGAAGGAGTAACAGTTGAAGAGCACCTTGATTCCTTTTATAGCTATGTTGATAACCTGGATATCAATGAAGAGGATGTGTGGATGAGGTTTTTTGTCCAAAGCCTAGATGGGGAGGCTAGAAAATGGTTCAGAGAATTACCCCCTAGGTCTATCACAGACATTGAGGCCCTAGATGATGTGTTCCTAAAGCACTGGGGGGATAAGAAAGATCTTCTCTTTTATTATACTGAATTTGGGAACTTGCAGAGGGAGAATGGTGAGCTGTTGTCTCAACAAGAGATTCAACCATTTGTACAACAGGATACCATGTGAAGTGAAACCCACTCCTACTTCTGCTATGCTCACTTATGCCAATGCCTTTGATTCTCAGTTCTGCCTACTGTTAAGAGAAAGAAGATGTACTTCTTTGGCTGATATGCAAGATGCAACCTTTGAAATAGAATCAAACATCATACCTGCAGAGAGGCTCAAAGATAATGCTGAAAGGAGAAGACAGGGGGGTGAGTCCTCATCATCCTCAGATCTTAATATCGATATATTGGCCAGGATGATAGAGGCATTAGCCTCTGAAGTTTCCAGATTAGAGGCTGAGTAGCATTCTGAGGAAGTAGGAGCTTCTAGTACCTTTGCTCTACCAAATCCAAATCCATACAGAGGAGCAAAGGAGCAGTTGCAGATTTTGCAAGAAAGCAAAGATGCTAACGAAGACCAAAGGGTGAAGACCCTTTTTCAAACTATAGTCATGGAGGAAGAGCTGTTTGAAGAGGAGGAGGAGGTCCATGGTTTGGAAGATAAGGGCAGTGCCCCTTTCTTAACCAGAGCTGCCTATGAAGAATCACTATCTAAAGGCACTGCTCATGAGTTTGTTGTACCTACAGAACAACAAGCTTATCAGCAGAAGCAGATAGCAGCAGGTCCTACCATCCTCGAAGAAGTTAAGCCTAAAGCCAACCCTTTTTCCCATGACTATGAAGATCTGCAAATTCACCAGCCTACTATTATCCCCAACACAATGATCAAAAAGGGAGAGGAAAGCTCCCCATCATCTTTTGTCCCTCTGTCTGCTCAAGTGACAATCCCTCACAGGTGCCCACTAGGCACTGAGGTAGGCCATAACTCAATGCCGAAGGCTGTTACTGATCATCTCAATCTTGATATACTGATGCCTGCCCAGGTGGCCTCCACACAGCTTGAAAGGGCAGCTTGCCTGATGACAGAGGAAGAGGGTGCAGAGTTTTGGGACTCCTCCTTGGATGTGGACTGTTCTAAGAAAAATGAAGGAGCAGATGATGTCTTTGTGTCCCCCACACAAGAATACATTGGTTCACCATTCATATTAGTTGTGCAGGCCACAAATGACACAAAGAAGTACACATCAACCATGATTATTCAGCAGGTGTACAAAGGCTCCCATGAAGAACATCCAAGGATGAGAGTATACAGAAAGGTGATGAAATTTGATCCATATCTACCAGATAAGGTCAAATGCCCTAAACTCTTTGAGGTAGAGGATCAAATAAACCTAATTTTGCAGATCTATGATGAACAAACCCAGAGGAGGAGAAACAGTTTTGATGGTCTAACAGATGGCCAATTTTTGAAGATTTATGTTGTTTAAGGTTTTTGGGCCTTAATGATTGTAAGAATGTTCTTTTACAGGTTTTAGCCTTGACTTAATTAGACTCCATGCCCAATGGAATACTAGGCAATATTTTTTAAGCTTGTTTTGTATGAGGGCATTGGTTTGTAGTTCTTGAGACCTCACAGGGAGGATCTCATCCCCAGAAGGAGCCAGTGTGAGCTCCGCTACATACTTCAGCATTTACAAGACCAAATACTAGCTTGGCCATGTGTTTATGCTGAAAGGGAGTTCGCAGCAGTCATTTACCTTCTTCTCCTTTAGCTTCCTCATACTCTCTTAGCCCTCCATATCTTTGTTTTTCCTCCAAAACCCTGTACAAACTCGCTTTCCCTCAGGTCCCCAGGCGCAAAGTTAAACCCATGAGACCGTGATCGTGTGACCATGCACTTTTCATAAGCCCATTTCCCTCATCGCTATCGGAAAATCGCATCATGTGTGTATAAGGCCCAAAACCCTTGACTTCCGCCGATGCGATATTCCTTAAAAACACTTAATTCCTCATCGGGTCCGCGGTCTAATCACAAATCAACAAATGCAAAGGCCCAAGGTTTTCAAAGGAAAGCACCGATCTGATTACTCCTTCACCGTTGGATCATTTCCGCCATGATCCAACAACCCATGCCCCACAAACCAATCTCCGCCATCCAATCATCCACCAAAGCGATCCAACAGCATTCGCTTTCCCTACTATCGAAACTTACCCGCGCTTTAACCCCCGGGGAAAGCGGTTTCCCTCCTGTCACATCTGCCACGCGTCGTGCACTTATTGCATCACTTCCCCGTGTACGTTTACCACCCACCTCCGATAAGCGGTGCAGACAATACTGCCTACTGTCCAAACCCGCTCTCTCGACCATTAGGCTCCGTGTTCCTTTCGCCCCGATAACAGTTGGATCGATCCGCCCAAGATCTAATGGCTCAGGACTGTTTGTTCCCGCTTTCTCCTAATGACTCCCGCCGATAGATCCCTGTCGTTAATTCGTTTAATCCAACGGCCGATTTTCTTCCTCCGTCCGTCCCGACTATCCACGTCCATAGCCATTATATGCTCCCAAAGGACGAAGGTGGCCAACTACCTGTACCTGGTGCATTACTACTTCAACAACTGCATTCAAGAACAGAATGGCCGAAGAACGAAAAGGACATGCCTCGAGCAGTTGAATTCATTCAGCAATTATGGAGCATCCTTTCATACAACATCCCACTTGCTCAAGAAGGACAACAGAGTACCAGAGAATGTCAAATTCATTCATTGAAGCAACAGATTGTGGCAAAGGCCCATTTTAGATAACTAATGTGGTTGGTGGTCCATTATGACCCCTCCACGCATAGAATAACAGATCATTTTTAGTAAATAAACTCTATATATACCCAAAACGCAGATGTAATCGGGGATGATGGTTGATGGTTGTTGTTTTGATGTAAGATTCAACTTCTGGAGACTGTAACTACTTTGATACTTGTAGCGTCTGGTCTTCATTTTCAGCTAATACAAGCTTCTTTTGCTGTTAATTGCTCACTTTTCATTATTACTCTGTTCCAGACTGTGCCTGTTATGCATTTGTTCATGTGCTCTTGATATTTAGCATTAGAGGGGCTGTCATCCCACCTCTGTGTTGATGTCTAGTATGTATCATTGAATGCGTTATGCAGGTTTTTGTTTATTTAGTGCCAGAGAGCTGTCATCATGTATGTGCATTAGGAAATAGATTTGCAGACCTTTTTACTGGTTGCAGTCGGCCATCACAAGGTCCTGTGCATCTGCTGGTGTGGTTAGTATTCTCCATGTTCACCTAATCCTCAAACTGTGAGTAATTGGTGGTCTAAAGCCTTGTAGTCTGGGGCTATTCACCCATGTTTGGAGTTAATCATAGTAGAAGTGGTTATCTGGCTTGAACAAGCATCATTCCTTCCATTCATCCATTTCCAACATTTTGTTGAGTTTTGTAATGTTCCCGAGCATCTCCAAGATACAACCTAGGAGAGTTTCTTGGGGTGATAACAGTTTTTACAACTTTTATGTTCATGTTTGGGTTTCTCAAATAATGATAAACTAAGTTTCCCGAACTT
>APFE030425882.1:8014-24676 GCA_000404065.3 Pinus taeda
GTGAGTAGGATTAGTCATAAATGGTACTTTTATCTCTTGGCCATTTCTTCTTATATTCTTTAAGTGATTTACAGTTTTCAGTTGTTTATATGTTATTGCATGAATGTATGGGTTACCATTTGGCACTTCTGTATGGTGGAGTCATTTGTTTATGTCTGACATATCAATAGCTTATTATGCGATATGCTGTTCACAACTGTTTTGCCTAACTTCTTATGCAAAGTGGTTTATCTCAATTGATTTATATTCTTATGATAGCTGAATGATCTCTATTACCAGTTATTATTTGAAATCTATTTAAATCACATAATAGAAGATATATATCCCGGGTTAGCGTAGAATAGATGTGTTTCTTCTCATTAGATTACAATAGCATAGAGTTAGTTTAAGAATCTGAATTACATTAGCTTTAAAGTACTCTTAGATCAGCATTATCCAACTCTACACAAACACACACCCTTAGATTGGGAAATTGGTCCCAGTATCCCCAGTCGGACCTGCTATACCAAATGTATAAGGAGCTGCCAACCAAGGTCTGGACTGGGTGGGTATCCCCCTTGTTGTCGACCCGATTTTCGGGGCTTCAACACCTCCATTACTCTGCGATTCTCCTCTTCGAGCATGTTATACATTCCTTCCCACATAGCTATTCCCACGTCTTTGTTGCAAGCCGTGTCTATATACAAAGGTGCCATTTTCTCTTCTTCGGAGCTCGGGGCTTTGCTTTTCTTTCCCATTTCAGCCTGCGTATTGTGTTGTATAGTCCTCTACTCTCCGTGCCTGCAATTCGCAAGTGAGGTGAAATTGAATGACAAGGAAGGGTGATGGGAAAGTTTTAAATGCCGCAGACATACCAAATATACCACCTTACGTGAAATGTTCTTTGAAGAGAACGCACCCATATTTTATTAATAACTGACAGCTAACTCTTTTTATTAGCATTGAAAGCATAACCATGTATCAACTTAGGGAAATTACTTATCTTGAATAACGAGCCCGAAAGATTTGCGATGGAGAGATTTTGCGATTTGCTACCGTAACATCACAAATCACGAAATTGCAAAATCCCAAAATCGCAGAATCATAATGTCGCAATATCGTAGATCGCAAAATCCCAAAATCGCAAAATCGCAATATCGCAATATCGCAAATCACAGGAATATTATGTATGGCAAATTTTTTGTTAACCTGTTCCTTGCGAGATGTGATGTTGTGATCGGCGGCATCGCACATTGGCAGATCTCTTGAAGTGTTTTAAGTAAGTTATGCTAAATACGATGCGATATTTGGTTGTTATCATTATCTCGTGAATATTGGGATTGTGTTTGTGAGGTGGCATCTCGCTATATTCTTGCGATGTGATTTCCCTTGGTAGGGTAATTTTTTACCTTATCATAAACTTAGATTCTAAGAGTTTCCAAGGTGGCTTCCTAAGCTTATGATGGTAACTTTATTTGCAAAAGAAATTTAAATGCTACTTTAAATTCTTCGGATTTTAATAACTAAGGGTCCCCCCTTATTTTATTCTAAATAAGGAGGGGGGGTTATTGGTGGCCACAACAATTGGCGATTCACTCGGAAGAACCAATTATCTCTGTGTTTGAGTTGAATTTTCTAAACTTCCAAAACATAAATTTCACAGAAAGTTAAACTTTATTATAGAAAGATAAAGTACATTATGCTCTGACCTGTCAATGACATTTTGGTTCAGTTATTTTCAACTTTGATTATTTGTTTCCTCAAGTTAGTCCTTGTGTTTACATCAGTCATTACTTGGTCTGTAAAGATAAAACAAAGTCTTCTCTGTAAACTAGTTTTTAAAATATGCTCATTTGTTGTAGGTAGAGCTTCTACTGCCAACAGGCGTTCATAGCCTCGACGGGGTTACCTTTTATGCAGCAATGATCCTGTATCCTACTTAAAGAAACCTACAGCTCTCAAAGAAGAATCCACATCTACACTTATTTCTTTGATTTTCTTTTTATTCTTAAAGAACAATGTCTTGGTTTGGTGGCCAATTTATGACACAGTCATTCGCTCGATTTATAACTTTGCTGAACAAGCTGGCTTGTGATGAGACACCATGCCTCTTGATTGTAACAATCTTGAGTCATTGCCATGTTATGGTGTGCAGTATTTGGAAAAGTCAGCAAGTTATAATATCTATGATTATGATAAGCCGACTCATGATGAGACCTCTCATTCTTCAAGATGAAGTGTATCCTTGGATTGTTCCTATGAAAGTTGTGATTTCCTTAGCAGGGAGGAAGTCATTTTTTTCTTTAGATAGCTCTGGATGAAAACGATAGAGTTTTTAGAAGTAAATGTTCTACAGAGAATCTTTATTTTGTTGTTGATACCTTTCATTGCACTGATATAAAACAATCACTAAAGGTTATTTTCATTAAAGTTTTACGAAGTTGAAACTAGTGTCATATCTAGGCTAGAGTTTTTTTAACTGTATCTTTTAAAAATAAAGATCAATTTTCCAAAAGATTTGCTATTTATACAAGAAAAAAAATCAAAATCTAAAAAGAGAGTTGGTGTCTTTTTCATAAATTCCTAATGTAACCTTTCACAACTGGTTTTATTATGTGAGAATTGTTTTTTTTTTTTTAAGGACAATCGCAAATTTTCTAATGAGAAGTAATTTTGTCTTTTGATATTTTATAAAATATGAAAAGGGCTAATCACTTCATTTTATTTTTTTTTTTAACTACAAACTAACTAAACTAATTCTACTCCTATTCTAATCAATATACATGAAATTAACTAGGTGTAATCATATTTCCAGTGTAGCCACTCTTATTTTTGTTCCTGCATATATGTACAATTCAAATATTAATACTCAAAATGGAATTCTTACTGATCTTAGAAAATTGAATGTGGAACAAGAATGTACAATTATTAGAATTTTATTTAGAATTCTCCCCTTATGGAATTTTATTTCCAATTGAATACTTATTGGATCGCAGAAATCTGGATGGATTTCTATTAAAGTCTGATAAATGCTCAATGGAAGAGATAACACACTAGATTGAAGATATGAATTTTTGGATTCAAAGGCCTGGAAATCAGAAAACAAATTTGTTTTTGTACAAAATAGGTAAGAAGGAAAAATTAAGATAATATTATTATCTGTACAACTAGAGTTACAACACAGTTGGATTGTTTTGTAATGATTTCTCTTTCACAAGGATTGGCTATGATTATAGGGTTTGAGTGACCTCGAACCCCATCTTGTGATTCAGTAAGGGGACCATGATTATACACAGGCATGAAAGCTTGGTCATGATATGAATCATAGACTGGAATATTTTCTTGGGTAATGAAATCCTGTAGGTGATTAGCTGCTTTAGAATGAGGATCGGTTGAAATAGTTTCTGATTTAAAATACTTCTCATTCTCAGATATTATTTGAATTTCCTGTTGATTCTGTCGAGATAAATCAACATCCTCAATATCAAAATAATCATCATAGATGACTTCACAAGATTCCCTAGGTTTTTCTTCAATTTCACGTAGTATATTCAAACCACGAGGAATAGGGATTTCATGTCTGTTAATGGCAAAAGAAGGTTCTCTAATTGTTTCTTTATCTTGAAAATCACTTAATGTTGATTCAGTAAGACCAACCTCTATACTTTCTGAAATATCATTAATATTGAGAGTGGACGAAATATCATCATTGAAAATATCAGGATAAAGAGAAAAATGTGATTCTGGAGTAATGCAAGAAATATCTCTTCTTGAAAACTCTTGCACATTATGTTCGTCATAGATTTCAGTTTTTAGATCATACCTTGATGTGTTCGTGTTTTTTGAAAGAAAATTACATTGTTTTTCTGACCTTGGAATTTGTTGATTTGTGATCATATTTTCTAAATTTTCCTCAAAGTTGCCTGAAGATTCCAAGGTGACCTTTCTTCCAAAATCGCTGCTTTTGTCTTCTAGTGTTCGATCTGAAATATCTTCTAAGTTTTGTGAAACTTCTTCATCTTGATTTATTTGCAAATCTGAATTGGATTTCTCGTTTATTCCAGAAGGGAATTGAACAAATATTGGATTAATTTCATACGAATCAGGAATAGGAGGCAACGAATAATTATGATCAACACAATCTAATGATTCTTCACTTATGGGATCATTCTCAATATTAAATTTTAAACAATTTAGATGAAATCGAATATTAAAATCTCTAACAGACTCATCTTCTTTTCGTAGATATTCAATTTCATCATATACCTGATCATAATCATAGGAGTCAAATTTGCAAACGAAAATCATGACAATTTGATCCCAGCTGTGAATTGAGGCAACCAGAAGGGTTCTACACCATCTTCTAGCTTCTGCTACAAATGTGAGAGTAAAAATTCTGCATAAAATGCCTTCGACAACTCCTTGAAAATCAGAATTTGAAACTCCTTGAATAAATTGAAAGGCATGATTAAAAGCAGAAGAATTTCTCTTACCATCCAATTTTACCTGGGACAATAGCCTTACCACTTTGGGTGGAGTGTTGGAATATGCACGAACATGCATGCAACTCCAAATTTGAAGTTTAAGAGAGGACATCCTAATTCAAATGTTAACATTGAAAACAAATTCCAACAGACAACATGCTTCAGGCCCTCCTTCTAGCGCCAAATATGTTGAAGGCCCTGAAAATTGGGTCGACAACAAGGGGGATACCCACCCAGTCCAGACCTTGCTTGGTAGCTCCTTATCTATTTGGTATAGCGGGTCCGACTGGGGATATGTGACCAGTTTCCCAATTCAATGTGTGCATGTGAGAAAGATGGGTGTTTATGTTCTAAATGGAATACTTCTATCTAATCTAATACTATGCTATTGTATTCTAATAAACATAAAAACATCGAAATTTATGCTAACCCAGGGTGTGATATTTCTTCTGTGCGATCTAAAAAGATTTCGTACAATAACTGGTAATAAAGATCATTAAGTTATCATAAGAAAAGAATTCGATAAAAATGAGCTACTTCGTATAAGAAGTTACACGAAACAGTTGTTAAAACTTATCGCATAAATGAGCTATTCATACACTAAACATAAACGAATAGTTATCACCGTACAAAAGTGCCAAATGATAACTCAGACATTCATGTTGTAACATATAAATAACCGAAAACTGAATATCACTTTAACGCATAAGCAGAAATGGTTAAGAGATAAAAGTACCATTTATAACTAGTCCTACTCATGAGTTTCAAGCAATGATTGATTTATCTCTCCTTGATTCAACATATACTAAGATTACAGAAGTGCAACATATGTAGCAGATATCAAATGCAAATATCGAATAAACCCTGTTCCATTCATTCACCAAAATCTCCTCTGAGGGTGCAAAAGTGCATGTTCTGAGGACAAGTTTGTGATAAATTTCTAGACCGTTCTCTAAACGCATGAGAAGGGTTTAAATACTACTGACTAATTCTAAAAATAAATTATTACAAAAATAAAGGATGCAGTTTAAATGATCGTCCTTTTTTCAGGAATATAAAACGAAATTGAAACTAAACTTAAACTATTTATGCGCTTGATCTCTGAAATCACATGTACATAGCATCTGTTTAAGGAGATTTGGGTGGCTGACTTCCACTTTCAACTGGGCTGAGAAAAAAAAATCTATGAAAGCTGGCGCCATCTTTTCGGTTGCATTTATAATGCAGTTAATAGTCATCCATTGGCTATGTGGCTTTACCAAGTATGTCCAGTAACAATCCCAATTTAACTTACTTAGCCTTTGGATTACTTTGGCCTTTTCTTGAGTTCTCTATTTCCAATTTGCTTCTAGCTGTTGAGAATTTGGTAAGTACCCCAGGGTGGTCTCTGCGATCAAATTTTACCTGTGTAAATTCTCATTTACACAATCAATAAGTCTACTTGCCGATGTGGCTGCTCCTTCTGCTGCTTGCTCTGCTCCCCTGATTTGCTCGTCCCATTTGTTAAAGAGCATTTCCTTGTGATTTTCATTAATTCTTGGTGCACCTGCTCTTTTACCATCCTCTGTCTCTTGCCATACCAAATATTCAGTCACTAGTTTGTCAATCAGATCGTAGTCACTTTGCAAGTCTACTACTGGATTAGTGGTTTTATCACTAATTTTGTAATAATGACTCCACTGTGATATCTTTTGGCCCTATGCTTCTTGCTGCAGTAGTAATTGCTCATTTAGGGAAATGGACTCTGTGATGAACTCTTTGAGATTCATTTCGTCCTTGTGCATCTCCCTCAAATCCTATAAATGTTTTCCTTTCTCATACAAACTTTTCTGATAGCTTAACTGCATCTGCTGGAAGTCCTGTTGCAACTTTTCAAGCTGTCGTTGTGCTTCGTTATTACCATGGGCTTGTTGCAATTGTTGTTGCAATACTTGTATCTGCTCTTCCCTTTCTTTTAGTAGTTGTTGTACCTCAGATGCTTTTTTGATTGTAGCAAAGGTGTATGCTCCTGCGATATGAGATAGTTTGGTGATATTTTTCGTGGGATTGCTTGTGGGATCTTTCCACAAGACGTGCAATTGTTATTGAGAGAGAGTGCTTTCCAGTTTCCTTTTCTTTCTCTGCTTTCTTACTACCGCTTTATGTAGTGGGCTATAAAATACATATAGGGGAGGGATTTATTCTACTTTTAGTACAAGCTTAGAGGATGGAGAAATAGGAATATGCTCCACATCCAAGGCTTCACTCACTGTTCTCGTGACTACTTCTTTTATTATCTGTACATCGTTGACATTTGTCTTCATGGTCTGTCCTTCAAGGTTGATCAAGTCATTAAAGGTTTCCCATTCTTTATCTAATTCAGCTGTGACTGGTGGTGCTTGGATGACTAGAGGGGGAGGATTTCTTTATGGGGAGGCAATAACCTACTGATGTAGAAGCCCTTTTGGCTGGGAAGTATCATTCACTTACCCTTCGTTCTTATTTAGTTCATTTTCGGACCTTTTAGAGTGTTCAGACACTTGTTTTTCAGATTTAGACTTAGATCCATTGGTACTTGAAATTCCACTGAGTCTGACAATTGGAGTTGGCTCTCTTGGGGGTTTCAGGCATAGATTTTCCAAAGGAATACTCGCCAGCCTTCTTTCCCTGTATGTTTTGAACCTCTGAAATTCTTCTGGGGGTAGGTGAAGTTGGGCTGTGTGCAGAATTTCTTCCATTGTGTTTTTCTGCTAAAATAAAACATCAAATAAATCTTTCTCTCCGAAGAATACCTTTATCTTGACTATTGTTGTAAAATTGTGGGCAACCTCATAAGGGTCAAATGGCGTTGCAGTGAATTTGAAGAGCTATAAGCACATGATATTCTTTACTTCTACAAAGGCGTTACCTATATCGAATAATGAGAAGGCCCCATAGGCTATAGGAAACTATTGCCATGTAGAATTATTTTTGTGTTCTAATTCTTTAGTTAGGCCTCCTTCTCCACAAGTCTGGTAGGCGATCTCTCGGGCTAAGAGTTTATCAGGGATATATACAGGCAGGACATGAGGGGGTACAGAACTTCCAAAAACCCTGACATAAGTAAACATTTCTTCCCCGAACCATCTTGCGACAGTGAGGATGTCTACTTGTGCTTCAGGCGAGCATCTCAGAGGGTTTTTATCATACAAATTTCTATACAAGGGCAACATAACTCCATGACAAATTTGGTAAAAATATGGGACGAACTAAGAGTCCCATAACTCTTTGTGATATACATGAATGGGTAGAGGGTCTTGTGTCATCCACTTCCAACCCATAACAAGAAACTTAGAAATATAACATATTGTGTCCATTATATACATAGAAAGGTAAAAAGCAGGATAAATCCTCTGAGCCGTAGCTCTTTTAGACCGGTAATCGCCAATGGCTGTGACCAACTTATCAGACAAAACTCTGGCCCAATCTACAATGGTGGAATTTTTGGTGGCATCCAATAATGGAAGCCATTCCCATGAGAATTTGTTAATATCCATAATTCCAAATATTCTACAGAGCATGGCAGCAGCAAAGTAGTATGGAGAGGTAAGGGCACCAGTACTGCACATACCGTGTTTGTCTTTCTTGAGCGGCTCATCTCTCCTAGACCATTCTTCGGTAGTTTCTGCCAGGTCAGCATTTTCTTTTACAAAATTCTCTGTAAACTGTCTGTTGTAGATTACCTATGGTTCTGGTAGATGATACATAAGCTTTAAGTCCTGTGCGACGAATGAACCAATGATTCCCTAACCATGAACCTTGAATTGTATATTTTTTATTTCTGCATTATCCAATATCCATTTGACCATGTCCATGTATGGGAGGTTTCTTCGCCTTGCTGCTATCCCATCTAAGAATGAGCAAGCTAGCTCTGCGAGGGATGCTTCAGAAGAGCTTTGTGAGCCTGCAACAGCTGTAACGTCCATTACTCTAGGATTCTCCTCTTTGAGCATGTTATACATTCCTTCCCACATAGCTATTCCCGCATCTTTATTGCAAGCCGTGTCTATATACAAAGGTGCCATTTTCTCTTCTTCGGAGCTCGACGCTTTGCTTTTATTTCCCATTTCAGCTTGCGTATTGTGTTGTATAGTCCTCTGCTCTCCATGCCTGCAATTCACAAGTGAGGTGAAATTGAGTGACAAGGAAGAGTGATGGGAAAGTTTTAAATGCCGCAGACATACCAAATATACCACCTTACGTGAAATGTTCTTTGAAGAGCATGCACCCATATTTTATTAATAACTGATAGCTAACTCTTTTTATTAGCATTTAAAGTGCATAACCATGTGTCAGCTTAGGGAAACTACTTTTCTTGAATAACAAGCCTGAAAGATTTTTGATGGAGCGATTTTGCGATTTTCTACCACAAGATCGCAGATCGCGAAATCGCAAAATCACAGAATCATAATGTCGCAATATCGCAGATCGCGAAATCGCAGAATCGCAAAATTGCACAAACGGAATATCGCAATATCGCAATATCACAAATCGCAGGAATATTATGTATGACAAATTTTTGTGAACCTGTTCCTTGCGAGATGTGATGTTGCGATCAGTGGCATCGCACATTGGCAGATCTCTTGAAGTGTTTTAAATAAGTCATGATGAATGCAATGTGATATTTGGTCGTTATCGTTATCTCATGAATATTGGGATTGTGTTTGTGAGGTGGCATCCCGCTACTTTCTTGCGATGTGAATTACCTTGGTAGGGTAATTTTTTACCTTATCATAAACTTAGATTCTAAGAGTCTCCAAGGTAGCTCCCTAAGCTTATGATGGTAACTTTATTTGCGAAAAAGAAATTTAAATGCTACTTTAAATTCTTCGGATTTTAATAACTAAGGGTCCCCCCTTATTTTATTCTAAATAAGGAGGGGGGTCGTTCGTGGCCACAACAGAGACATAAACTATTTTAATTGATTTAAGGATGGTGTGTATTTATGTGGACATTAATAGTGACACTCATGCATAGAGTGTAGACTGAATCAAAGCATTGAATGGATTTCTAGACTAAAATAAAAAATCATGGAGCAACCTTTAGAGAGACTTGGACAAATTTCTCAATCCAAATGTCATTATGTAAGGGGCATCTTTAGGTAGGAAATAAACAAGAAGTGTCTGAACTTCTCAATAACATAATAGGGTGTGGCCCTTGAATTATGTAGAATAGTAGCTCTATGACAGTATCATCAATGTAATTTGCAAGAAATGAAAATTTGATATTATTATCAAAGTCTACAATCAAATAGAAAAGGAAGGAATTCTACCAAGTATTAGTAAGTACATGTCACTACTAAGATGACCCATGAAATTGGAAGAAAACTTAGAGCTAATAATCTCGTCAACAATATTTTTCTTTTTTATGTTTCAATTATGATTTAATGTGAAATATACTAATTCATTGTTTGTGAAAGCATGATAAATATGAGGAGACATCCATTCTTCTTGAAATGGAAAAATGGAGCATTCTACCAGAGACATTTACGCTTAAGTCACTAATTAAACAACACTACAAAATTTGTTGTATATTGTTATAATTTATTTTGACCATAGTTTGATATCTCATTGTGAAAAATACACCAAAATGATTTAAGATGAAGGAAATATACCAGAAGCGTCAACTATGTTGTGGGAATTGAAATTATCTGAGATTCAAGTTGTTGATAATTCAACTTGATAGATCATGTGTTGACAATGAACTTAGTACGACCTCCATGTTGACAACTAATATAGATGTGATATTCTAAAAGAGGGTTTAATCAATTGTATGTCAAATCACAATATAAAGACACTATTATGAAGCTTTGTAAGGAAGGTAGAATGCAAGATTTTTTGCTACTTATGATCACATGGTTAAAAAAGGCCACTACCAAATTTTAACTTATAATATCCTCATTAGTTCAATTTGATAAGCTGCAAGAAACAAGAAATGTAATAAAATAAATTCTAGTACTATCCAACCATATCACTTTATTGAGGCACACAACAAATTTTGGATATTGAGTGGACATATTTTCATTCGTTTTATGGAATACACGATAAATTTGTATCAGGGAAGAGTGTATGACACTTCCAACTATTCTTTGTGTGATGTTATTGTATTCTTTTATAACCATAATCTCATTGTCACTAGTATGTCATGGAATGATTATGGAAGTAAATAATTAAAAAAAAAATTATATTC
Organism: Pinus taeda; assembly: GCA_000404065.3. Lineage (NCBI taxonomy): Eukaryota > Viridiplantae > Streptophyta > Pinopsida > Pinales > Pinaceae > Pinus > Pinus taeda. The sequence continues at coordinate 18,685 of APFE030425882.1, forward strand.
ATTCATGACATTAAAATGGGATAAATTTTAGGCCCTTACTTGGTAGCTGAAGTTGAAAAGACCAAGATCACCATAATTGATTAAGCTCAGAATTGCACACCAAAACGTTGGGTTTATCAAAACTCTTCAAATCCTAACCCTTGCCTCCACCTCTACTATCTTATGATTCATCTTTCTTTCCATCAAGAATCCATTTAAATCCTCCAAACCATGAGCTACTCTCTTGGGTGGTTGAGTTGGCTTAACCCTAGGACCCCCAATATTGGTAGGCATTGTTCCATATCCTTGAAACACTAGAATAAAACCCTCCATATTAGGAACATATTTAATCATGAGAAGAAAATATTGTTTCACACTCAAAACCCTATTTAGCATAATCCTAGCACCATCTATCAAAGAACATAAAATTCCACCAAATATAGTGAACCTAGTGGAAAAACTAGGTCCCTACCACATTTAGAGAAACCCTTCACTAGTGGCTCTGAAAATTATAGAATTCTAAGGATATTATTTTTTCCTTATGTACACCATTGATTAATTGAAATATGAGAAAATACCTCCACATACTATGAAGCTTTCATCAATGTGAGGGGCATTCAATCTCACATCTCACGTTCCACTAAGAATACATTCACGCTTGGGGGAATTGTGAATTCCCTTTGTCAAATGGAAGATTGATACTCCCACAAACCCCATTGCACAATTAGTTATGGAAAGAGTTTCCAAAATAAAGTTTCATCTTCTTGATCCATACAAGTTTTTAAAGGAGATGATGATATATGTGATTTCTAGGATATTGAACACAATAACTACCTCTCAACCCTTCCATTGAGACTAACAAAAGCCAATTATGCGATACAACCCATGATCTAAGGTTGTGTTTCTAAAAGAAACTTCAAGAGAAAAATGAAAAGACCTTTACACTTGCTATTCCATCAGCTAAGTCAGTTGTCAGCCTTGCCAAGCCATTTTCCTGTTAATATCACCACAAAAAATAAGTTGTCAAACTAATTTCCACTGGGATCTATGTAAATGACAATCTAGTAAAGATCTTAAAAAGTTGCCATCATTTAATTAGACTAAGGTCCCAAACAATTAGTTCAGGTTAAAATAAGAGGATGTGAGCCTACAGTTAAAAAAATTAGGATGTTGAGAGAGGAAAGAGCTGAGGACTAACACAAATTTCAGTAAAAAGTGATAAAAAATGATATTGACCATGACCATTTAAGAATATATCTAGAGAAATTCAACCATGTATAAATTTGTCACCGAGAGAGGCCCCCTCCATTATGTTTGGCTTGCAACCTTTGAAACACTGATCTTTCTAGTATATTTTATGGTATTCAAAGTGGTTCCACTAGAACACATGAGTTCTTATTATACCTCATCCTATTTTTGGTCCCACACCTCTCTGAAATATGTGAGATTATTATAGCAATGTTAATTGCTTTTGCCTCCCAATTCCCACCACTATGATATAACGTTTTCCGAGCAAGACCATGTACAAATACGAAGATCCTTCATTTGACATAATTTTTGAAGTCTAAATTTGTATGTAATTATTTAATTAAATTATCTCAGTTGTCTTTTCATTGATGTTACGATGGACATGTAAGACCGTTGTAATAATGACTATTGTGAGATATTTTGTTGTAATTCCGAAGAACGAGGGTGGATTACACCATAAAAGAACACATTATTCTTGTAATCTTCAATGGTATGAAATATTTTAGTCATACCTTCATATATTTCATTGGAATATATTCCTATGTGTAGCAGTGTTGGGGTAGGATAACAATATGAAATTGGTAATGACTCTTATTGCATCCCCATGAAATTTGTTTCTCCACCCTCTAACTTTGGTCCAACAAAACAATCAATTTGAGGGAATCCATCTGGTTTTCCAAATGGACTACATAAGTGATTCAAAGGGTTAAAGTTAAAGAGGGGAAAATTCATTGGGGGAAAATGTTGGAAATAATATTGAGACGGGGGGGGTGAATCAATATTATCAAATTCTTTTTCTATGCCTTCCTTAATTTAATATTTAGATATTGATCATTAACTTGTATGTCAGTACCATATAATAATGAGCATGAAACAAGAAAAACAGATAGTCACACCAAATAACACCAGATATAAGGGGGAAACCCAATGTGGGTGAAAACCACCTATTGCAATATGTCTCTATCTCCTTTCAATTAGAAACTTCTTTTACAATGATTTTGTACTGGTGCAGTCCTTTACCAGTACGTAGGCTGCAACCTGCAGAGAGCTACAACTCTCTCTCATTTTCCAGTCTCTCCTGGAAGGGAGCTACAACCCCCTTAACTCTTTTACTTCTTTAAGGACCACGTTTCATAAATTTTCAGAATGGATCCATGAACATCAAATAATCATCAAGTACATGTAAATCACCCAATCTCCTTATAGAATGAACCAATGAATCACCCAATTCTTCAGAATGCTGTAAACAGAAAGGTAATAGCAGACATCTAAACCTAGAATTCTGCAGCAATAGATAAAAGTCAGTCAAAAAATGTTTCAAGATAAGACCGCAACTTCACCAACAGGGGCCTGTGTATATCCGCAGCTCTTCTGAGTCTGAACTGCGCAAATCCACACTGGTCATTCTTCTGCTCTGCGTATGTTTCTTCAGATCCGCAGCTTTACTTTTTGACTTACAACGTACATCCACATTGTCCCTTCTGCTTTCCTGCATACCTCGCACTTCACCTTTTTATGTGTTGCGTGTGCCCCGCACTGTGCCTTCTCCTTTGCTGCGTACCTCGCACTACGCCTTTGGCTGTGCTGCGTACCCCTGCACTGTGCCTTTTACTGCGCTGCGCCTTCAAATCGCCTACGGGCTTCTAATTAGGGCCAAATTTACAGTCCTTCAATGTGCCACAGTCAGTCAGATCCACAGATCAGTTCATGCACCCGAGAGATCACGACATATCAATAGATTCACCTTAAGTTATCTCCTTGATTTAGATCTAGCTTTTAAAGCCAAACACCCAAAATTTCAGAGCTTAAGATATTCAAAATTCACAAGTGTGTGGAAAAGAGATCTCCTTTCCTTTTTATAGGCAAGCCTTTCTCAATACCATGGTTCAAAACCATAATAACACAATACCATGAACCCAATACTTGGTATCAATACTTTTAGATGTAATACCATGAACCAAAACCATTTGATCAAAACCTGTCGGACTAATACCATGAACCATTCATGAAGATTCCCACGTGCACGCGCTTTTATGCATTGGAGAGCATGAAACTAGGGGCCGCACCTTCTGAACGTATCAGCTGCGAGCATGTACGCACTCCTTGGTCGGTGTACCTGTGGGTCCACAACTTCTTCTAGGATTACCTGCGGGTATCTTAATTTCCATGATTTTGAGTGCCTGAACTAAGATCTGCCACAAGAGTGAGTTTCCATCAGGTACAACACCTGTACCATAGATCCAAACCAGAATCATAATGCCAACAATCTCCCCCTTTGGACTTGATGGCAACCTCAAGATCCTCAATGTCATTCTCCCCCTTTGACATCAAGGGCAAAGGGTTATGCTCCCCCTGAGAACATGCTTAAGTCTTTTCTCTGCTAATAATGCTCCCCCTGACCAGATCCATAATCCACCATAATCCACCATAAATTTCTTCAAGAAGAACCATAATCCACCATGACCATGAAAGAGATAGAGACATATTGCAGCCATGTTCAGATCAACATCCATGTTCTCTTTCTGTGCTAGCATAATTCGAACAATGCATTATATGTGCTCCCCCTAAACCTGTGCCAACAATCCATAAACTAGCAAATGTACGTGTATACCACATATAGACCTCACTTACAACCAACAGATGAGATTTAACAACAAGATGATGCATCAACTACCCCCAGCTTTTGTGTGAGGTATTCAAAGGTCTCCCTGGGGAATGGTTTGGTGAGAATATCAACAACTTGTTCCTTAGAAGGAACAGACTCCAACTTGACATTTTGTTCAATCACTTGTTCCTTGAGAAAGTGATACTTGATCGGTATGTGCTTGGTCTTTGAATGCATGAATGGGTTCTTTGAAATGTTGATTGCACTTGTATTATCACATAAGATGGAGATAGATGGTGTACAAGTGATTTGAAAGTCCTGCAAGGTCTGCATCATCCAAAAGAGTTGAGTGCAGCAAGATGCAGCAGCCACATATTGCGCTTCAGCTGTAGATAAAGCAATCGAACTCTATTTCTTGTTGAACCAAGATACTAATATGGAACACATAAAGAATGCACCAGCACTTGTGCTCTTTCTGTCATCCATGCTTCCAGCCCAATTTGCATCTGTATAAGCATGAAGTGTGAGATCTGTATCTCTAGGATACCATAAGCCATAGTTTTGAGTTCCTTGAAGGTACTTAAAGATTCTCTTCACTGCCTAAAGATGAGCTTCCTTTGGGTTTGCCTAAAATCTTCCAACTATTCCTACTGCATGCATGATGTCTGGTCGAGTACCTGTCAAATAAAGTAGACTTCCAATCATAGACCTGTAGGTTGGTTGATGCACTGTAGCTGATTCATCATTTGCACTGAGGCTACATCGTGTGACCATGGGGGTACATACTAGTTTTGCATCTTCCATGCCATATTTCTTCAAAATATGCTTGAGATACTTGGTTTGAGACAAGAAGATCCCGCTTCATTTTGTTGGATTTGCAATCCAAGAAAGTATGTCAGTTCTCCAAGAAAAGACACTTCGAATTCTTTCTGCATCACCAAGGCAAAGCTTTGACTCATAGCTTCTCCGTTGCTACCAAAGATAATATCATCTACATACACAACAAGTATTAGCAATTTGTCATTTTCAATTCTTATATAAAGATTACTATCTACTGATCCTTTTGAAAAACCTTGTTGATGAAGATATCTGTCCAAACGATAGTACCAAGCCCTTGGAGCCTGTTCAAGACCATAGAGAGCCCTTTTTAGTATGCATACAAGATTTGGATCATTTCCAAGGATGAAACCATTTGGTTGCCCAATGTACACTTCTTCTTCTAAGTCCCCATTTAGAAAGGCTGATTTCACGTCCATTTGAAAAACTTTGAACTTTTGAAAGCTTGAGAGAGCAAGGAACATTCAGATGGCCTCAAGTCTAGCAACAGGAGCAAAAGTTTCTTCAAAGTATATTCCTTCTTATTGAGCATACCCTTTACAAACGAGTCTGGCCTTGTTTCTAATAGCATCCCTATTTTCATTCAACTTGTTCTTGAAGATCCATTTTGTCCCTATGACATTCTTATCTTTTGGTCTAGGAACCAACTCCCAAGTGTTGTTCTTTTCAATCTGCTCAAGTTCTTCAGCCATTGCCTTGATCCAGAATTCATCTTTACATGCCTCTTTTACATTTTGTGGCTCAGTGGAGGAGAGAAATGCCAAATAGCTTGAGGCTTCTGCAATTGTTCTTCTAGTTTGTACACATGCTTCTTTCTGCCCCAAAATTTGAGATTCTGGATGATTCTTCTGAACGTACCTAGATGGAGTCCTTTCTTCTATCCTTATCTATTCCTCTGGTGCCTCTTGAGGTTCTTCTTCATCATATGTTTGATTTGGAGAGTAGTCTTCATCCTCTTTGATATATTCATGATTTACTTGCCTAGGGATGTATCCTTTTTCATCAACCACTACATCAATGCTGTCGACAATTCTTCCAAGTCTTTTATTATAACACTTATATGCTTTGCTGTAGGGAGAATAACAAAGGAGAATTCCTTCATCTGCTCTGGGTTCAAGTTTGCCAAGATTTTCATCAATATTCTTAATATAGCATTTGCTCCCAAAAATTTTGAAGTGCTTTACCGAAGGAGTCTCACCACACCAGAGCTCATGCGGAGTTTGAGTGCTGTTTACTCGGACATTTTTTTTGTTGAGAATAACAACTGCAGCATATGCAACTTCACCCCTGAAGGTTGTGGGAGTTCCAGAATCTTCAAGCATA